>JBAIAA010001345.1:0-277429 GCA_037893245.1 Crossaster papposus
AAAGGGAAAGAAGTGTGCATGAGAAATATGTAAAGGGAAATAAGTGTGCATAAGAAATATGTAAAGGAAATAAGTGTGCATACGAAATATGTAAAGGGAAAGAAGTGTGCATACGAAATATGTAAAGGGAAAGAAGTGTGCATAAGAAATATGTAAAGGGAAAGAAGTGTGCATAAGAAATATGTAAAGGGAAAGAAGTGTGCATAAGAAATATGTAAAGAGAAAGAAGTGTGCATAAGAAATATGTAAAGGGAAAAAAGTGTGCATAAGAAATATGTAAAGGGAAAGAAGTGTGCATAAGAAATATGTAAAGGGAAAGAAGTGTGCATAAGAAATATGTAAAGGGAAAGAAGTGTGCATAAGAAATATGTAAAGGGAAAGAAGTGTGCATAAGAAATATGTAAAGGGAAAGAAGTGTGCATAAGAAATATGTAAAGGGAAAGAAGTGTGCATAAGAAATATGTAAAGGGAAAGAAGTGTGCATAAGAAATATGTAAAGGGAAAGAAGTGTGCATAAGAAATATGTAAAGGGAAAGAAGTGTGCATAAGTAATATGTAAAGGGAAAGAAGTGTGCATAAGAAATATGTAAAGGGAAAGAAGTGTGCATAAGAAATATGTAAAGGGAAAGAAGTGTGCATAAGAAATATGTAAAGGGAAAGAAGTGTGCATACGAAATATGTAAAGGGAAAGAAGTGTGCATAAGAAATATGTAAAGGGAAAGAAGTGTGCATAAGAAATATGTAAAGGGAAAGAAGTGTGCATAAGAAATATGTAAAGGGAAAGAAGTGTGCATAAGAAATATGTAAAGGGAAAGAAGTGTGCATAAGAAATATGTAAAGGAAAAGAAGTGTGCATAAGAAATATGTAAAGGGAAAGAAGTGTGCATAAGAAATATGTAAAGGGAAAGAAGTGTGCATAAGAAATATGTAAAGGGAAAGAAGTGTGCATAAGAAATATGTAAAGGGAAAGAAGTGTGCATACGAAATATGTAAAGGGAAATAAGTGTGCATAAGAAATATGTAAAGGGAAAGAAGTGTGCATAAGAAATATGTAAAGGGAAAGAAGTGTGCATAAGAAATATGTAAAGGGAAAGAAGTGTGCATAAGAAATATGTAAAGGGAAAGAAGTGTGCATAAGAAATATGTAAAGGGAAAGAAGTGTGCATAAGAAATATGTAAAGGGGAAGAAGTGTGCATAAGAAATATGTAAAGGGAAAGAAGTGTGCATAAGAAATATGTAAAGGGAAAGAAGTGTGCATAAGAAATATGTAAAGGGAAAGAAGTGTGCATAAGAAATATGTAAAGGGAAAGAAGTGTGCATAAGAAATATGTAAAGGGAAAGAAGTGTGCATAAGAAATATGTAAAGGGAAAGAAGTGTGCATAAGAAATATGTAAAGGGAAAGAAGTGTGCATAAGAAATATGTAAAGGGAAAGAAGTGTGCATAAGAAATATGTAAAGGGAAAGAAGTGTGCATAAGAAATATGTAAAGGGAAAGAAGTGTGCATAAGAAATAAACACATGATGTGGGAACAAGCCCTCGAGTTAAATATGTAAAGGGAAAGAAGTGTGCATAAGAAATAAACACATGATGTGGGAACAAGCCCTCGAGTTAAATATGTAAAGGGAAAGAAGTGTGCATAAGAAATAAACACATGATGTGGGAACAAGCCCTCGAGTTAAATATGTAAAGGGAAAGAAGTGTGCATAAGAAATATGTAAAGGGTAAGAAGTGTGCATAAGAAATATGTAAAGGGAAAGAAGTGTGCATAAGAAATATGTAAAGGGAAAGAAGTGTGCATAAGAAATATGTAAAGGGAAAGAAGTGTGCATAAGAAATATGTAAAGGGAAAGAAGTGTGCATAAGAAATATGTAAAGGGAAAGAAGTGTGCATAAGAAATATGTAAAGGGAAAGAAGTGTGCATAAGAAATATGTAAAGGGAAAGAAGTGTGCATAAGAAATATGTAAAGGGAAAGAAGTGTGCATAAGAAATATGTAAAGGGAAAGAAGTGTGCATAAGATATATGTAAAGGGAAAGAAGTGTGCATAATAAATATGTAAAGGGAAAGAAGTGTGCATAAGAAATATGTAAAGGGAAAGAAGTGTGCATAAGAAATATGTAAAGGGAAAGAAGTGTGCATAAGAAATATGTAAAGGGAAAGAAGTGTGCATAAGAAATATGTAAAGGGAAAGAAGTGTGCATAAGAAATATGTAAAGGGAAAGAAGTGTGCATAAGAAATATGTAAAGGGAAAGAAGTGTGCATAAGAAATATGTAAAAGGAAAGAAGTGTGCATAAGAAATATGTAAAGGGAAAGAAGTGTGCATAAGAAATATGTAAAGGGAAAGAAGTGTGCATAAGAAATATGTAAAGGGAAAGAAGTGTGCATAAGAAATATGTAAAGGGAAAGAAGTGTGCATCAGAAATATGTAAAGGGAAAGAAGTGTGCATCAGAAATATGTAAAGGGAAAGAAGTGTGCATAAGAAATATGTAAAGGGAAAGAAGTGTGCATAAGAAATATGTAAAGGGAAAGAAGTGTGCATAAGAAATATGTAAAGGGAAAGAAGTGTGCATAAGAAATATGTAAAGGGAAAGAAGTGTGCATAAGAAATATGTAAAGGGAAAGAAGTGTGCATAAGAAATATGTAAAGGGAAAGAAGTGTGCATAAGAAATATGTAAAGGGAAAGAAGTGTGCATAAGAAATATGTAAAGGGAAAGAAGTGTGCATAAGAAATATGTAAAGGGAAAGAAGTGTGCATAAGAAATATGTAAAGGGAAAGAAGTGTGCATAAGAAATATGTAAAGGGAAAGAAGTGTGCATTAGAAATATGTAAAGGGAAAGAAGTGTGCATAAGAAATATGTAAAGGGAAAGAAGTGTGCATAAGAAATATGTAAAGGGAAAGAAGTGTGCATAAGAAATATGTAAAGGGAAAGAAGTGTGCATAAGAAATATGTAAAGGGAAAGAAGTGTGCATAAGAAATATGTAAAGGGAAATAAGTGTGCATAAGAAATATGTAAAGGGAAAGAAGTGTGCATAAGAAATATGTAAAGGGAAAGAAGTGTGCATAAGAAATATGTAAAGGGAAATAAGTGTGCATAAGAAATATGTAAAGGAAATAAGTGTGCATAAGAAATATGTAAAGAGAAAGAAGTGTGCATAAGAAATATGTAAAGGGAAAGAAGTGTGCATAAAAAATATGTAAAGGGAAAGAAGTGTGCATAAGAAATATGTAAAGGGAAAGAAGTGTGCATAAGAAATATGTAAAGGGAAAAAAGTGTGCATAAGAAATATGTAAAGGGAAAGAAGTGTGCATAAGAAATATGTAAAGGGAAAGAAGTGTGCATAAGAAATATGTAAAGGGAAAGAAGTGTGCATAAGAAATATGTAAAGGGAAAGAAGTGTGCATAAGAAATATGTAAAGGGAAAGAAGTGTGCATAAGAAATATGTAAAGGGAAAGAAGTGTGCATAAGAAATATGTAAAGGGAAAGAAGTGTGCATAAGAAATATGTAAAGGGAAAGAAGTGTGCATAAGAAATATGTAAAGGGAAAGAAGTGTGCATAAGAAATATGTAAAGGGAAAGAAGTGTGCATAAGAAATATGTAAAGGGAAAGAAGTGTGCATAAGAAATATGTAAAGGGAAAGAAGTGTGCATAAGAAATATGTAAAGGGAAAGAAGTGTGCATAAGAAATATGTACAGGGAAAGAAGTGTGCATAAGAAATATGTAAAGGGAAAGAAGTGTGCATAAGAAATATGTAAAGGGAAAGAAGTGTGCATAAGAAATATGTAAAGGGAAAGAAGTGTGCATAAGAAATATGTAAAGGGAAAGAAGTGTGCATAAGAAATATGTAAAGGGAAAGAAGTGTGCATAAGAAATATGTAAAGGGAAAGAAGTGTGCATAAGAAATTTGTAAAGGGAAAGAAGTGTGCATACGAAATATGTAAAGGGAAAGAAGTGTGCATAAGAAATATGTAAAGGGAAAGAAGTGTGCATACGAAATATGTAAAGGGAAAGAAGTGTGCATAAGAAATATGTAAAGGGAAAGAAGTGTGCATAAGAAATATGTAAAGGGAAAGAAGTGTGCATAAGAAATATGTAAAGGGAAAGAAGTGTGCATAAGAAATATGTAAAGGGAAAGAAGTGTGCATAAGAAATATGTAAAGAGAAAGAAGTGTGCATAAGAAATATGTAAAGGGAAAGAAGTGTGCATAAGAAATATGTAAAGGGAAAGAAGTGTGCATAAGAAATATGTAAAGGGAAAGAAGTGTGCATAAGAAATATGCAAAGGGAAAGAAGTGTGCATAAGAAATATGTAAAGGGAAAGAAGTGTGCATACGAAATATGTAAAGGGAAAGAAGTGTGCATAAGAAATATGTAAAGGGAAAGAAGTGTGCATAAGACATATGTAAAGGGAAAGAAGTGTGCATAAGAAATATGTAAAGGGAAAGAAGTGTGCATAAGAAATATGTAAAGGGAAAGAAGTGTGCATAAGAAATATGTAAAGGGAAAGAAGTGTGCATAAAAAATATGTAAAGGGAAAGAAGTGTGCATAAGAAATATGTAAAGGGAAAGAAGTGTGCATACGAAATATGTAAAGGGAAAGAAGTGTGCATAAGAAATATGTAAAGGGAAAGAAGTGTGCATAAGAAATATGTAAAGGGAAAAAAGTGTGCATAAGAAATATGTAAAGGGAAAGAAGTGTGCATAAGAAATATGTAAAGGGAAAGAAGTGTGCATAAGAAATATGTAAAGGGAAAGAAGTGTGCATAAGAAATATGTAAAGGGAAATAAGTGTGCATAAGAAATATGTAAAGGAAAGAAGTGTGCATGAGAAATATGTAAAGGGAAAGAAGTGTGCATAAGAAATATGTAAAGGGAAAGAAGTGTGCATAAGAAATATGTAAAGGGAAAGAAGTGTGCATAAGAAATATGTAAAGGGAAAGAAGTGTGCATAAGAAATATGTAAAGGGAAAGAAGTGTGCATAAGAAATATGTAAAGGGAAAGAAGTGTGCATAAGAAATATGTAAAGGGAAAGAAGTGTGCATAAGAAATATGTAAAGGGAAAGAAGGGTGCATACGAAATATGTAAAGGGAAAGAAGTGTGCATAAGAAATATGTAAAGGGAAAGAAGTGTGCATAAGAAATATGTAAAGGGAAAGAAGTGTGCATAAGAAATATGTAAAGGGAAAGAAGTGTGCATAAGAAATATGTAAAGGGAAAGAAGTGTGCATAAGAAATATGTAAAGGGAAAGAAGTGTGCATAAGAAATATGTAAAGGGAAAGAAGTGTGCATAAGAAATATGTAAAGGAAAAGAAGTGTGCATAAGAAATATGTAAAGGGAAAGAAGTGTGCATAAGAAATATGTAAAGGGAAAGAAGTGTGCATAAGAAATATGTAAAGGGAAAGAAGTGTGCATAAGAAATATGTAAAGGGAAAGAAGTGTGCATAAGAAATATGTAAAGGGAAAGAAGTGTGAATACGAAATATGTAAAGGGAAAGAAGTGTGCATAAGAAATATGTAAAGGGAAAGAAGTGTGCATAAGAAATATGTAAAGGGAAAGAAGTGTGCATAAGAAATATGTAAAGGGAAAGAAGTGTGCATAAGAAATATGTAAAGGGAAAGAAGTGTGCATAAGAAATATGTAAAGGGAAAGAAGTGTGCATAAGAAATATGTAAAGGGAAAGAAGTGTGCATAAGAAATATGTAAAGGGAAAGAAGTGTGCATAAGAAATATGTAAAGGGAAATAAGTGTGCATAAGAAATATGTAAAGGAAAGAAGTGTGCATAAGAAATATGTAAAGGGAAAGAAGTGTGCATAAGAAATATGTAAAGGGAAAGAAGTGTGCATAAGAAATATGTAAAGGGAAAGAAGTGTGCATAAGAAATATGTAAAGGGAAAGAAGTGTGCATAAGAAATATGTAAAGGGAAAGAAGTGTGCATAAGAAATATGTAAAGGGAGAGAAATGTGCATAAGAAATATGTAAAGGGAAAGAAGTGTGCATAAGAAATATGTAAAGGGAAAGAAGTGTGCATAAGAAATATGTAAAGGGAAAGAAGGGTGCATACGAAATATGTAAAGGGAAAGAAGTGTGCATAAGAAATATGTAAAGGGAAAGAAGTGTGCATAAGAAATATGTAAAGGGAAAGAAGTGTGCATAAGAAATATGTAAAGGGAAAGAAGTGTGCATAAGAAATATGTAAAGGGAAAGAAGTGTGCATAAGAAATATGTAAAGGGAAAGAAGTGTGCATAAGAAATATGTAAAGGAAAAGAAGTGTGCATAAGAAATATGTAAAGGGAAAGAAGTGTGCATAAGAAATATGTAAAGGGAAAGAAGTGTGCATAAGAAATATGTAAAGGGAAAGAAGTGTGCATAAGAAATATGTAAAGGGAAAGAAGTGTGCATAAGAAATATGTAAAGGGAAAGAAGTGTGAATACGAAATATGTAAAGGGAAAGAAGTGTGCATAAGAAATATGTAAAGGGAAAGAAGTGTGCATAAGAAATATGTAAAGGGAAAGAAGTGTGCATAAGAAATATGTAAAGGGAAAGAAGTGTGCATAAGAAATATGTAAAGGGAAAGAAGTGTGCATAAGAAATATGTAAAGGGAAAGAAGTGTGCATAAGAAATATGTAAAGGGAAAGAAGTGTGCATACGAAATATGTAAAGGGAAAGAAGTGTGCATAAGAAATATGTAAAGGGAAAGAAGTGTGCATAAGAAATATGTAAAGGGAAAGAAGTGTGCATAAGAAATATGTAAATGGAAAGAAGTGTGCATAAGAAATATGTAAAGGGAAAGAAGTGTGCATAAGAAATATGTAAAGGGAAAGAAGTGTGCATAAGACATATGTAAAGGGAAAGAAGTGTGCATAAGACATATGTAAAGGGAAAGAAGTGTGCATAAGAAATATGTAAAGGGAAAGAAGTGTGCATAAGAAATATGTAAAGGGAAAGAAGTGTGCATAAGAAATATGTAAAGGGAAAGAAGTGTGCATAAGAAATATGTAAAGGGAAAGAAGTGTGCATAAGTAATATGTAAAGGGAAAGAAGTGTGCATAAGAAATATGTAAAGGGAAAGAAGTGTGCATAAGAAATATGTAAAGGGAAAGAAGTGTGCATAAGAAATATGTAAAGGGAAAGAAGTGTGCATACGAAATATGTAAAGGGAAAGAAGTGTGCATAAGAAATATGTAAAGGGAAAGAAGTGTGCATAAGAAATATGTAAAGGCAAAGAAGTGTGCATAAGAAATATGTAAAGGGAAAGAAGTGTGCATAAGAAATATGTAAAGGGAAAGAAGTGTGCATAAGAAATATGTAAAGGGAAAGAAGTGTGCATAAGAAATATGTAAAGGGAAAGAAGTGTGCATAAGAAATATGTAAAGTGAAAGAAGTGTGCATAAGAAATATGTAAAGGGAAAGAAGTGTGCATAAGAAATATGTAAAGGGAAAGAAGTGTGCATACGAAATATGTAAAGGGAAATAAGTGTGCATAAGAAATATGTAAAGGGAAAGAAGTGTGCATAAGAAATATGTAAAGGGAAAGAAGTGTGCATAAGAAATATGTAAAGGGAAAGAAGTGTGCATAAGAAATATGTAAAGGGAAAGAAGTGTGCATAAGAAATATGTAAAGGGAAAGAAGTGTGCATAAGAAATATGTAAAGGGGAAGAAGTGTGCATAAGAAATATGTAAAGGGAAAGAAGTGTGCATAAGAAATATGTAAAGGGAAAGAAGTGTGCATAAGAAATATGTAAAGGGAAAGAAGTGTGCATAAGAAATATGTAAAGGGAAAGAAGTGTGCATAAGAAATATGTAAAGGGAAAGAAGTGTGCATAAGAAATATGTAAAGGGAAAGAAGTGTGCATAAGAAATATGTAAAGGGAAAGAAGTGTGCATAAGAAATATGTAAAGGGAAAGAAGTGTGCATAAGAAATATGTAAAGGGAAAGAAGTGTGCATAAGAAATATGTAAAGGGAAAGAAGTGTGCATAAGAAATAAACACATGATGTGGGAACAAGCCCTCGAGTTAAATATGTAAAGGGAAAGAAGTGTGCATAAGAAATAAACACATGATGTGGGAACAAGCCCTCGAGTTAAATATGTAAAGGGAAAGAAGTGTGCATAAGAAATAAACACATGATGTGGGAACAAGCCCTCGAGTTATGTAAAGGGAAAGAAGTGTGCATAAGAAATATGTAAAGGGAAAGAAGTGTGCATAAGAAATATGTAAAGGGAAAGAAGTGTGCATAAGAAATATGTAAAGGGAAAGAAGTGTGCATAAGAAATATGTAAAGGGAAAGAAGTGTGCATAAGAAATATGTAAAGGGAAAGAAGTGTGCATAAGAAATATGTAAAGGGAAAGAAGTGTGCATAAGAAATATGTAAAGGGAAAGAAGTGTGCATAAGAAATATGTAAAGGGAAAGAAGTGTGCATAAGAAATATGTAAAGGGAAAGAAGTGTGCATAAGAAATATGTAAAGGGAAAGAAGTGTGCATAAGAAATATGTAAAGGGAAAGAAGTGTGCATAAGAAATATGTAAAGGGAAAGAAGTGTGCATAAGAAATATGTAAAGGGAAAGAAGTGTGCATAAGAAATATGTAAAGGGAAAGAAGTGTGCATAAGAAATATGTAAAGGGAAAGAAGTGTGCATAAGAAATATGTAAAGGGAAAGAAGTGTGCATAAGAAATATGTAAAGGGAAAGAAGTGTGCATAAGAAATATGTAAAGGGAAAGAAGTGTGCATAAGAAATATGTAAAGGGAAAGAAGTGTGCATAAGAAATATGTAAAGGGAAAGAAGTGTGCATAAGAAATATGTAAAGGGAAAGAAGTGTGCATAAGAAATATGTAAAGGGAAAGAAGTGTGCATAAGAAATATGTAAAGGGAAAGAAGTGTGCATAAGAAATATGTAAAGGGAAAGAAGTGTGCATAAGAAATATGTAAAGGGAAAGAAGTGTGCATAAGAAATATGTAAAGGGAAAGAAGTGTGCATAAGAAATATGTAAAGGGAAAGAAGTGTGCATAAGAAATATGTAAAGGGAAAGAAGTGTGCATAAGAAATATGTAAAGGGAAAGAAGTGTGCATAAGAAATATGTAAAGGGAAAGAAGTGTGCATAAGAAATATGTAAAGGGAAAGAAGTGTGCATAAGAAATATGTAAAGGGAAAGAAGTGTGCATAAGAAATATGTAAAGGGAAAGAAGTGTGCATAAGAAATATGTAAAGGGAAAGAAGTGTGCATAAGAAATATGTAAAGGGAAAGAAGTGTGCATAAGAAATATGTAAAGGGAAAGAAGTGTGCATAAGAAATATGTAAAGGGAAAGAAGTGTGCATAAGAAATATGTAAAGGGAAAGAAGTGTGCATAAGAAATATGTAAAGGGAAAGAAGTGTGCATAAGAAATATGTAAAGGGAAAGAAGTGTGCATAAGATATGTAAAGGGAAAGAAGTGTGCATAAGAAATATGTAAAGGGAAAGAAGTGTGCATAAGAAATATGTAAAGGGAAAGAAGTGTGCATAAGAAATATGTAAAGGGAAAGAAGTGTGCATAAGAAATATGTAAAGGGAAAGAAGTGTGCATAAGAAATATGTAAAGGGAAAGAAGTGTGCATAAGAAATATGTAAAGGGAAAGAAGTGTGCATAAGAAATATGTAAAGGGAAAGAAGTGTGCATAAGAAATATGTAAAGGGAAAGAAGTGTGCATAAGAAATATGTAAAGGGAAAGAAGTGTGCATAAGAAATATGTAAAGGGAAAGAAGTGTGCATAAGAAATATGTAAAGGGAAAGAAGTGTGCATAAGAAATATGTAAAGGGAAAGAAGTGTGCATAAGAAATATGTAAAGGGAAAGAAGTGTGCATAAGAAATATGTAAAGGGAAAGAAGTGTGCATAAGAAATATGTAAAGGGAAAGAAGTGTGCATAAGAAATATGTAAAGGGAAAGAAGTGTGCATAAGAAATATGTAAAGGGAAAGAAGTGTGCATAAGAAATATGTAAAGGGAAAGAAGTGTGCATAAGAAATATGTAAAGGGAAAGAAGTGTGCATAAGAAATATGTAAAGGGAAAGAAGTGTGCATAAGAAATATGTAAAGGGAAAGAAGTGTGCATAAGAAATATGTAAAGGGAAAGAAGTGTGCATAAGAAATATGTAAAGGGAAAGAAGTGTGCATAAGAAATATGTAAAGGGAAAGAAGTGTGCATAAGAAATATGTAAAGGGAAAGAAGTGTGCATAAGAAATATGTAAAGGGAAAGAAGTGTGCATAAGAAATATGTAAAGGGAAAGAAGTGTGCATAAGAAATATGTAAAGGGAAAGAAGTGTGCATAAGAAATATGTAAAGGGAAAGAAGTGTGCATAAGAAATATGTAAAGGGAAAGAAGTGTGCATAAGAAATATGTAAAGGGAAAGAAGTGTGCATAAGAAATATGTAAAGGGAAAGAAGTGTGCATAAGAAATATGTAAAGGGAAAGAAGTGTGCATAAGAAATATGTAAAGGGAAAGAAGTGTGCATAAGAAATATGTAAAGGGAAAGAAGTGTGCATAAGAAATATGTAAAGGGAAAGAAGTGTGCATAAGAAATATGTAAAGGGAAAGAAGTGTGCATAAGAAATATGTAAAGGGAAAGAAGTGTGCATAAGAAATATGTAAAGGGAAAGAAGTGTGCATAAGAAATATGTAAAGGGAAAGAAGTGTGCATAAGAAATATGTAAAGGGAAAGAAGTGTGCATAAGAAATATGTAAAGGGAAAGAAGTGTGCATAAGAAATATGTAAAGGGAAAGAAGTGTGCATAAGAAATATGTAAAGGGAAAGAAGTGTGCATAAGAAATATGTAAAGGGAAAGAAGTGTGCATAAGAAATATGTAAAGGGAAAGAAGTGTGCATAAGAAATATGTAAAGGGAAAGAAGTGTGCATAAGAAATATGTAAAGGGAAAGAAGTGTGCATAAGAAATATGTAAAGGGAAAGAAGTGTGCATAAGAAATATGTAAAGGGAAAGAAGTGTGCATAAGAAATATGTAAAGGGAAAGAAGTGTGCATAAGAAATGAAGGAAAAGCATAATATGTAAAGGGAAAGAAGTGTGCATAAGAAATATGTAAAGGGAAAGAAGTGTGCATAAGAAATATGTAAAGGGAAAGAAGTGTGCATAAGAAATATGTAAAGGGAAAGAAGTGTGCATAAGAAATATGTAAAGGGAAAGAAGTGTGCATAAGAAATATGTAAAGGGAAAGAAGTGTGCATAAGAAATATGTAAAGGGAAAGAAGTGTGCATAAGAAATATGTAAAGGGAAAGAAGTGTGCATAAGAAATATGTAAAGGGAAAGAAGTGTGCATAAGAAATATGTAAAGGGAAAGAAGTGTGCATAAGAAATATGTAAAGGGAAAGAAGTGTGCATAAGAAATATGTAAAGGGAAAGAAGTGTGCATAAGAAATATGTAAAGGGAAAGAAGTGTGCATAAGAAATATGTAAAGGGAAAGAAGTGTGCATAAGAAATATGTAAAGGGAAAGAAGTGTGCATAAGAAATATGTAAAGGGAAAGAAGTGTGCATAAGAAATATGTAAAGGGAAAGAAGTGTGCATAAGAAATATGTAAAGGGAAAGAAGTGTGCATAAGAAATATGTAAAGGGAAAGAAGTGTGCATAAGAAATATGTAAAGGGAAAGAAGTGTGCATAAGAAATATGTAAAGGGAAAGAAGTGTGCATAAGAAATATGTAAAGGGAAAGAAGTGTGCATAAGAAATATGTAAAGGGAAAGAAGTGTGCATAAGAAATATGTAAAGGGAAAGAAGTGTGCATAAGAAATATGTAAAGGGAAAGAAGTGTGCATAAGAAATATGTAAAGGGAAAGAAGTGTGCATAAGAAATATGTAAAGGGAAAGAAGTGTGCATAAGAAATATGTAAAGGGAAAGAAGTGTGCATAAGAAATATGTAAAGGGAAAGAAGTGTGCATAAGAAATATGTAAAGGGAAAGAAGTGTGCATAAGAAATATGTAAAGGGAAAGAAGTGTGCATAAGAAATATGTAAAGGGAAAGAAGTGTGCATAAGAAATATGTAAAGGGAAAGAAGTGTGCATAAGAAATATGTAAAGGGAAAGAAGTGTGCATAAGAAATATGTAAAGGGAAAGAAGTGTGCATAAGAAATATGTAAAGGGAAAGAAGTGTGCATAAGAAATATGTAAAGGGAAAGAAGTGTGCATAAGAAATATGTAAAGGGAAAGAAGTGTGCATAAGAAATATGTAAAGGGAAAGAAGTGTGCATAAGAAATATGTAAAGGGAAAGAAGTGTGCATAAGAAATATGTAAAGGGAAAGAAGTGTGCATAAGAAATATGTAAAGGGAAAGAAGTGTGCATAAGAAATATGTAAAGGGAAAGAAGTGTGCATAAGAAATATGTAAAGGGAAAGAAGTGTGCATAAGAAATATGTAAAGGGAAAGAAGTGTGCATAAGAAATATGTAAAGGGAAAGAAGTGTGCATAAGAAATATGTAAAGGGAAAGAAGTGTGCATAAGAAATATGTAAAGGGAAAGAAGTGTGCATAAGAAATATGTAAAGGGAAAGAAGTGTGCATAAGAAATATGTAAAGGGAAAGAAGTGTGCATAAGAAATATGTAAAGGGAAAGAAGTGTGCATAAGAAATATGTAAAGGGAAAGAAGTGTGCATAAGAAATATGTAAAGGGAAAGAAGTGTGCATAAGAAATATGTAAAGGGAAAGAAGTGTGCATAAGAAATATGTAAAGGGAAAGAAGTGTGCATAAGAAATATGTAAAGGGAAAGAAGTGTGCATAAGAAATATGTAAAGGGAAAGAAGTGTGCATAAGAAATATGTAAAGGGAAAGAAGTGTGCATAAGAAATATGTAAAGGGAAAGAAGTGTGCATAAGAAATATGTAAAGGGAAAGAAGTGTGCATAAGAAATATGTAAAGGGAAAGAAGTGTGCATAAGAAATATGTAAAGGGAAAGAAGTGTGCATAAGAAATATGTAAAGGGAAAGAAGTGTGCATAAGAAATATGTAAAGGGAAAGAAGTGTGCATAAGAAATATGTAAAGGGAAAGAAGTGTGCATAAGAAATATGTAAAGGGAAAGAAGTGTGCATAAGAAATATGTAAAGGGAAAGAAGTGTGCATAAGAAATATGTAAAGGGAAAGAAGTGTGCATAAGAAATATGTAAAGGGAAAGAAGTGTGCATAAGAAATATGTAAAGGGAAAGAAGTGTGCATAAGAAATATGTAAAGGGAAAGAAGTGTGCATAAGAAATATGTAAAGGGAAAGAAGTGTGCATAAGAAATATGTAAAGGGAAAGAAGTGTGCATAAGAAATATGTAAAGGGAAAGAAGTGTGCATAAGAAATATGTAAAGGGAAAGAAGTGTGCATAAGAAATATGTAAAGGGAAAGAAGTGTGCATAAGAAATATGTAAAGGGAAAGAAGTGTGCATAAGAAATATGTAAAGGGAAAGAAGTGTGCATAAGAAATATGTAAAGGGAAAGAAGTGTGCATAAGAAATATGTAAAGGGAAAGAAGTGTGCATAAGAAATATGTAAAGGGAAAGAAGTGTGCATAAGAAATATGTAAAGGGAAAGAAGTGTGCATAAGAAATATGTAAAGGGAAAGAAGTGTGCATAAGAAATATGTAAAGGGAAAGAAGTGTGCATAAGAAATATGTAAAGGGAAAGAAGTGTGCATAAGAAATATGTAAAGGGAAAGAAGTGTGCATAAGAAATATGTAAAGGGAAAGAAGTGTGCATAAGAAATATGTAAAGGGAAAGAAGTGTGCATAAGAAATATGTAAAGGGAAAGAAGTGTGCATAAGAAATATGTAAAGGGAAAGAAGTGTGCATAAGAAATATGTAAAGGGAAAGAAGTGTGCATAAGAAATATGTAAAGGGAAAGAAGTGTGCATAAGAAATATGTAAAGGGAAAGAAGTGTGCATAAGAAATATGTAAAGGGAAAGAAGTGTGCATAAGAAATATGTAAAGGGAAAGAAGTGTGCATAAGAAATATGTAAAGGGAAAGAAGTGTGCATAAGAAATATGTAAAGGGAAAGAAGTGTGCATAAGAAATATGTAAAGGGAAAGAAGTGTGCATAAGAAATATGTAAAGGGAAAGAAGTGTGCATAAGAAATATGTAAAGGGAAAGAAGTGTGCATAAGAAATATGTAAAGGGAAAGAAGTGTGCATAAGAAATATGTAAAGGGAAAGAAGTGTGCATAAGAAATATGTAAAGGGAAAGAAGTGTGCATAAGAAATATGTAAAGGGAAAGAAGTGTGCATAAGAAATATGTAAAGGGAAAGAAGTGTGCATAAGAAATATGTAAAGGGAAAGAAGTGTGCATAAGAAATATGTAAAGGGAAAGAAGTGTGCATAAGAAATATGTAAAGGGAAAGAAGTGTGCATAAGAAATATGTAAAGGGAAAGAAGTGTGCATAAGAAATATGTAAAGGGAAAGAAGTGTGCATAAGAAATATGTAAAGGGAAAGAAGTGTGCATAAGAAATATGTAAAGGGAAAGAAGTGTGCATAAGAAATATGTAAAGGGAAAGAAGTGTGCATAAGAAATATGTAAAGGGAAAGAAGTGTGCATAAGAAATATGTAAAGGGAAAGAAGTGTGCATAAGAAATATGTAAAGGGAAAGAAGTGTGCATAAGAAATATGTAAAGGGAAAGAAGTGTGCATAAGAAATATGTAAAGGGAAAGAAGTGTGCATAAGAAATATGTAAAGGGAAAGAAGTGTGCATAAGAAATATGTAAAGGGAAAGAAGTGTGCATAAGAAATATGTAAAGGGAAAGAAGTGTGCATAAGAAATATGTAAAGGGAAAGAAGTGTGCATAAGAAATATGTAAAGGGAAAGAAGTGTGCATAAGAAATATGTAAAGGGAAAGAAGTGTGCATAAGAAATATGTAAAGGGAAAGAAGTGTGCATAAGAAATATGTAAAGGGAAAGAAGTGTGCATAAGAAATATGTAAAGGGAAAGAAGTGTGCATAAGAAATATGTAAAGGGAAAGAAGTGTGCATAAGAAATATGTAAAGGGAAAGAAGTGTGCATAAGAAATATGTAAAGGGAAAGAAGTGTGCATAAGAAATATGTAAAGGGAAAGAAGTGTGCATAAGAAATATGTAAAGGGAAAGAAGTGTGCATAAGAAATATGTAAAGGGAAAGAAGTGTGCATAAGAAATATGTAAAGGGAAAGAAGTGTGCATAAGAAATATGTAAAGGGAAAGAAGTGTGCATAAGAAATATGTAAAGGGAAAGAAGTGTGCATAAGAAATATGTAAAGGGAAAGAAGTGTGCATAAGAAATATGTAAAGGGAAAGAAGTGTGCATAAGAAATATGTAAAGGGAAAGAAGTGTGCATAAGAAATATGTAAAGGGAAAGAAGTGTGCATAAGAAATATGTAAAGGGAAAGAAGTGTGCATAAGAAATATGTAAAGGGAAAGAAGTGTGCATAAGAAATATGTAAAGGGAAAGAAGTGTGCATAAGAAATATGTAAAGGGAAAGAAGTGTGCATAAGAAATATGTAAAGGGAAAGAAGTGTGCATAAGAAATATGTAAAGGGAAAGAAGTGTGCATAAGAAATATGTAAAGGGAAAGAAGTGTGCATAAGAAATATGTAAAGGGAAAGAAGTGTGCATAAGAAATATGTAAAGGGAAAGAAGTGTGCATAAGAAATATGTAAAGGGAAAGAAGTGTGCATAAGAAATATGTAAAGGGAAAGAAGTGTGCATAAGAAATATGTAAAGGGAAAGAAGTGTGCATAAGAAATATGTAAAGGGAAAGAAGTGTGCATAAGAAATATGTAAAGGGAAAGAAGTGTGCATAAGAAATATGTAAAGGGAAAGAAGTGTGCATAAGAAATATGTAAAGGGAAAGAAGTGTGCATAAGAAATATGTAAAGGGAAAGAAGTGTGCATAAGAAATATGTAAAGGGAAAGAAGTGTGCATAAGAAATATGTAAAGGGAAAGAAGTGTGCATAAGAAATATGTAAAGGGAAAGAAGTGTGCATAAGAAATATGTAAAGGGAAAGAAGTGTGCATAAGAAATATGTAAAGGGAAAGAAGTGTGCATAAGAAATATGTAAAGGGAAAGAAGTGTGCATAAGAAATATGTAAAGGGAAAGAAGTGTGCATAAGAAATATGTAAAGGGAAAGAAGTGTGCATAAGAAATATGTAAAGGGAAAGAAGTGTGCATAAGAAATATGTAAAGGGAAAGAAGTGTGCATAAGAAATATGTAAAGGGAAAGAAGTGTGCATAAGAAATATGTAAAGGGAAAGAAGTGTGCATAAGAAATATGTAAAGGGAAAGAAGTGTGCATAAGAAATATGTAAAGGGAAAGAAGTGTGCATAAGAAATATGTAAAGGGAAAGAAGTGTGCATAAGAAATATGTAAAGGGAAAGAAGTGTGCATAAGAAATATGTAAAGGGAAAGAAGTGTGCATAAGAAATATGTAAAGGGAAAGAAGTGTGCATAAGAAATATGTAAAGGGAAAGAAGTGTGCATAAGAAATATGTAAAGGGAAAGAAGTGTGCATAAGAAATATGTAAAGGGAAAGAAGTGTGCATAAGAAATATGTAAAGGGAAAGAAGTGTGCATAAGAAATATGTAAAGGGAAAGAAGTGTGCATAAGAAATATGTAAAGGGAAAGAAGTGTGCATAAGAAATATGTAAAGGGAAAGAAGTGTGCATAAGAAATATGTAAAGGGAAAGAAGTGTGCATAAGAAATATGTAAAGGGAAAGAAGTGTGCATAAGAAATATGTAAAGGGAAAGAAGTGTGCATAAGAAATATGTAAAGGGAAAGAAGTGTGCATAAGAAATATGTAAAGGGAAAGAAGTGTGCATAAGAAATATGTAAAGGGAAAGAAGTGTGCATAAGAAATATGTAAAGGGAAAGAAGTGTGCATAAGAAATATGTAAAGGGAAAGAAGTGTGCATAAGAAATATGTAAAGGGAAAGAAGTGTGCATAAGAAATATGTAAAGGGAAAGAAGTGTGCATAAGAAATATGTAAAGGGAAAGAAGTGTGCATAAGAAATATGTAAAGGGAAAGAAGTGTGCATAAGAAATATGTAAAGGGAAAGAAGTGTGCATAAGAAATATGTAAAGGGAAAGAAGTGTGCATAAGAAATATGTAAAGGGAAAGAAGTGTGCATAAGAAATATGTAAAGGGAAAGAAGTGTGCATAAGAAATATGTAAAGGGAAAGAAGTGTGCATAAGAAATATGTAAAGGGAAAGAAGTGTGCATAAGAAATATGTAAAGGGAAAGAAGTGTGCATAAGAAATATGTAAAGGGAAAGAAGTGTGCATAAGAAATATGTAAAGGGAAAGAAGTGTGCATAAGAAATATGTAAAGGGAAAGAAGTGTGCATAAGAAATATGTAAAGGGAAAGAAGTGTGCATAAGAAATATGTAAAGGGAAAGAAGTGTGCATAAGAAATATGTAAAGGGAAAGAAGTGTGCATAAGAAATATGTAAAGGGAAAGAAGTGTGCATAAGAAATATGTAAAGGGAAAGAAGTGTGCATAAGAAATATGTAAAGGGAAAGAAGTGTGCATAAGAAATATGTAAAGGGAAAGAAGTGTGCATAAGAAATATGTAAAGGGAAAGAAGTGTGCATAAGAAATATGTAAAGGGAAAGAAGTGTGCATAAGAAATATGTAAAGGGAAAGAAGTGTGCATAAGAAATATGTAAAGGGAAAGAAGTGTGCATAAGAAATATGTAAAGGGAAAGAAGTGTGCATAAGAAATATGTAAAGGGAAAGAAGTGTGCATAAGAAATATGTAAAGGGAAAGAAGTGTGCATAAGAAATATGTAAAGGGAAAGAAGTGTGCATAAGAAATATGTAAAGGGAAAGAAGTGTGCATAAGAAATATGTAAAGGGAAAGAAGTGTGCATAAGAAATATGTAAAGGGAAAGAAGTGTGCATAAGAAATATGTAAAGGGAAAGAAGTGTGCATAAGAAATATGTAAAGGGAAAGAAGTGTGCATAAGAAATATGTAAAGGGAAAGAAGTGTGCATAAGAAATATGTAAAGGGAAAGAAGTGTGCATAAGAAATATGTAAAGGGAAAGAAGTGTGCATAAGAAATATGTAAAGGGAAAGAAGTGTGCATAAGAAATATGTAAAGGGAAAGAAGTGTGCATAAGAAATATGTAAAGGGAAAGAAGTGTGCATAAGAAATATGTAAAGGGAAAGAAGTGTGCATAAGAAATATGTAAAGGGAAAGAAGTGTGCATAAGAAATATGTAAAGGGAAAGAAGTGTGCATAAGAAATATGTAAAGGGAAAGAAGTGTGCATAAGAAATATGTAAAGGGAAAGAAGTGTGCATAAGAAATATGTAAAGGGAAAGAAGTGTGCATAAGAAATATGTAAAGGGAAAGAAGTGTGCATAAGAAATATGTAAAGGGAAAGAAGTGTGCATAAGAAATATGTAAAGGGAAAGAAGTGTGCATAAGAAATATGTAAAGGGAAAGAAGTGTGCATAAGAAATATGTAAAGGGAAAGAAGTGTGCATAAGAAATATGTAAAGGGAAAGAAGTGTGCATAAGAAATATGTAAAGGGAAAGAAGTGTGCATAAGAAATATGTAAAGGGAAAGAAGTGTGCATAAGAAATATGTAAAGGGAAAGAAGTGTGCATAAGAAATATGTAAAGGGAAAGAAGTGTGCATAAGAAATATGTAAAGGGAAAGAAGTGTGCATAAGAAATATGTAAAGGGAAAGAAGTGTGCATAAGAAATATGTAAAGGGAAAGAAGTGTGCATAAGAAATATGTAAAGGGAAAGAAGTGTGCATAAGAAATATGTAAAGGGAAAGAAGTGTGCATAAGAAATATGTAAAGGGAAAGAAGTGTGCATAAGAAATATGTAAAGGGAAAGAAGTGTGCATAAGAAATATGTAAAGGGAAAGAAGTGTGCATAAGAAATATGTAAAGGGAAAGAAGTGTGCATAAGAAATATGTAAAGGGAAAGAAGTGTGCATAAGAAATATGTAAAGGGAAAGAAGTGTGCATAAGAAATATGTAAAGGGAAAGAAGTGTGCATAAGAAATATGTAAAGGGAAAGAAGTGTGCATAAGAAATATGTAAAGGGAAAGAAGTGTGCATAAGAAATATGTAAAGGGAAAGAAGTGTGCATAAGAAATATGTAAAGGGAAAGAAGTGTGCATAAGAAATATGTAAAGGGAAAGAAGTGTGCATAAGAAATATGTAAAGGGAAAGAAGTGTGCATAAGAAATATGTAAAGGGAAAGAAGTGTGCATAAGAAATATGTAAAGGGAAAGAAGTGTGCATAAGAAATATGTAAAGGGAAAGAAGTGTGCATAAGAAATATGTAAAGGGAAAGAAGTGTGCATAAGAAATATGTAAAGGGAAAGAAGTGTGCATAAGAAATATGTAAAGGGAAAGAAGTGTGCATAAGAAATATGTAAAGGGAAAGAAGTGTGCATAAGAAATATGTAAAGGGAAAGAAGTGTGCATAAGAAATATGTAAAGGGAAAGAAGTGTGCATAAGAAATATGTAAAGGGAAAGAAGTGTGCATAAGAAATATGTAAAGGGAAAGAAGTGTGCATAAGAAATATGTAAAGGGAAAGAAGTGTGCATAAGAAATATGTAAAGGGAAAGAAGTGTGCATAAGAAATATGTAAAGGGAAAGAAGTGTGCATAAGAAATATGTAAAGGGAAAGAAGTGTGCATAAGAAATATGTAAAGGGAAAGAAGTGTGCATAAGAAATATGTAAAGGGAAAGAAGTGTGCATAAGAAATATGTAAAGGGAAAGAAGTGTGCATAAGAAATATGTAAAGGGAAAGAAGTGTGCATAAGAAATATGTAAAGGGAAAGAAGTGTGCATAAGAAATATGTAAAGGGAAAGAAGTGTGCATAAGAAATATGTAAAGGGAAAGAAGTGTGCATAAGAAATATGTAAAGGGAAAGAAGTGTGCATAAGAAATATGTAAAGGGAAAGAAGTGTGCATAAGAAATATGTAAAGGGAAAGAAGTGTGCATAAGAAATATGTAAAGGGAAAGAAGTGTGCATAAGAAATATGTAAAGGGAAAGAAGTGTGCATAAGAAATATGTAAAGGGAAAGAAGTGTGCATAAGAAATATGTAAAGGGAAAGAAGTGTGCATAAGAAATATGTAAAGGGAAAGAAGTGTGCATAAGAAATATGTAAAGGGAAAGAAGTGTGCATAAGAAATATGTAAAGGGAAAGAAGTGTGCATAAGAAATATGTAAAGGGAAAGAAGTGTGCATAAGAAATATGTAAAGGGAAAGAAGTGTGCATAAGAAATATGTAAAGGGAAAGAAGTGTGCATAAGAAATATGTAAAGGGAAAGAAGTGTGCATAAGAAATATGTAAAGGGAAAGAAGTGTGCATAAGAAATATGTAAAGGGAAAGAAGTGTGCATAAGAAATATGTAAAGGGAAAGAAGTGTGCATAAGAAATAAACACATGATGTGGGAACAAGCCCTCGAGTTAAATATGTAAAGGGAAAGAAGTGTGCATAAGAAATAAACACATGAAGTGGGAACAAGCCTCGAGTTAAATATGTAAAGGGAAAGAAGTGTGCATAAGAAATATGTAAAGGGAAAGAAGTGTGCATAAGAAATATGTAAAGGGAAAGAAGTGTGCATAAGAAATATGTAAAGGGAAAGAAGTGTGCATAAGAAATATGTAAAGGGAAAGAAGTGTGCATAAGAAATATGTAAAGGGAAAGAAGTGTGCATAAGAAATATGTAAAGGGAAAGAAGTGTGCATAAGAAATATGTAAAGGGAAAGAAGTGTGCATAAGAAATATGTAAAGGGAAAGAAGTGTGCATAAGAAATATGTAAAGGGAAAGAAGTGTGCATAAGAAATATGTAAAGGGAAAGAAGTGTGCATAAGAAATATGTAAAGGGAAAGAAGTGTGCATAAGAAATATGTAAAGGGAAAGAAGTGTGCATAAGAAATATGTAAAGGGAAAGAAGTGTGCATAAGAAATATGTAAAGGGAAAGAAGTGTGCATAAGAAATATGTAAAGGGAAAGAAGTGTGCATAAGAAATATGTAAAGGGAAAGAAGTGTGCATAAGAAATATGTAAAGGGAAAGAAGTGTGCATAAGAAATATGTAAAGGGAAAGAAGTGTGCATAAGAAATATGTAAAGGGAAAGAAGTGTGCATAAGAAATATGTAAAGGGAAAGAAGTGTGCATAAGAAATATGTAAAGGGAAAGAAGTGTGCATAAGAAATATGTAAAGGGAAAGAAGTGTGCATAAGAAATATGTAAAGGGAAAGAAGTGTGCATAAGAAATATGTAAAGGGAAAGAAGTGTGCATAAGAAATATGTAAAGGGAAAGAAGTGTGCATAAGAAATATGTAAAGGGAAAGAAGTGTGCATAAGAAATATGTAAAGGGAAAGAAGTGTGCATAAGAAATATGTAAAGGGAAAGAAGTGTGCATAAGAAATATGTAAAGGGAAAGAAGTGTGCATAAGAAATATGTAAAGGGAAAGAAGTGTGCATAAGAAATATGTAAAGGGAAAGAAGTGTGCATAAGAAATATGTAAAGGGAAAGAAGTGTGCATAAGAAATATGTAAAGGGAAAGAAGTGTGCATAAGAAATATGTAAAGGGAAAGAAGTGTGCATAAGAAATATGTAAAGGGAAAGAAGTGTGCATAAGAAATATGTAAAGGGAAAGAAGTGTGCATAAGAAATATGTAAAGGGAAAGAAGTGTGCATAAGAAATATGTAAAGGGAAAGAAGTGTGCATAAGAAATATGTAAAGGGAAAGAAGTGTGCATAAGAAATATGTAAAGGGAAAGAAGTGTGCATAAGAAATATGTAAAGGGAAAGAAGTGTGCATAAGAAATATGTAAAGGGAAAGAAGTGTGCATAAGAAATATGTAAAGGGAAAGAAGTGTGCATAAGAAATATGTAAAGGGAAAGAAGTGTGCATAAGAAATATGTAAAGGGAAAGAAGTGTGCATAAGAAATATGTAAAGGGAAAGAAGTGTGCATAAGAAATATGTAAAGGGAAAGAAGTGTGCATAAGAAATATGTAAAGGGAAAGAAGTGTGCATAAGAAATATGTAAAGGGAAAGAAGTGTGCATAAGAAATATGTAAAGGGAAAGAAGTGTGCATAAGAAATATGTAAAGGGAAAGAAGTGTGCATAAGAAATATGTAAAGGGAAAGAAGTGTGCATAAGAAATATGTAAAGGGAAAGAAGTGTGCATAAGAAATATGTAAAGGGAAAGAAGTGTGCATAAGAAATATGTAAAGGGAAAGAAGTGTGCATAAGAAATATGTAAAGGGAAAGAAGTGTGCATAAGAAATATGTAAAGGGAAAGAAGTGTGCATAAGAAATATGTAAAGGGAAAGAAGTGTGCATAAGAAATATGTAAAGGGAAAGAAGTGTGCATAAGAAATATGTAAAGGGAAAGAAGTGTGCATAAGAAATATGTAAAGGGAAAGAAGTGTGCATAAGAAATATGTAAAGGGAAAGAAGTGTGCATAAGAAATATGTAAAGGGAAAGAAGTGTGCATAAGAAATATGTAAAGGGAAAGAAGTGTGCATAAGAAATATGTAAAGGGAAAGAAGTGTGCATAAGAAATATGTAAAGGGAAAGAAGTGTGCATAAGAAATATGTAAAGGGAAAGAAGTGTGCATAAGAAATATGTAAAGGGAAAGAAGTGTGCATAAGAAATATGTAAAGGGAAAGAAGTGTGCATAAGAAATATGTAAAGGGAAAGAAGTGTGCATAAGAAATATGTAAAGGGAAAGAAGTGTGCATAAGAAATATGTAAAGGGAAAGAAGTGTGCATAAGAAATATGTAAAGGGAAAGAAGTGTGCATAAGAAATATGTAAAGGGAAAGAAGTGTGCATAAGAAATATGTAAAGGGAAAGAAGTGTGCATAAGAAATATGTAAAGGGAAAGAAGTGTGCATAAGAAATATGTAAAGGGAAAGAAGTGTGCATAAGAAATATGTAAAGGGAAAGAAGTGTGCATAAGAAATATGTAAAGGGAAAGAAGTGTGCATAAGAAATATGTAAAGGGAAAGAAGTGTGCATAAGAAATATGTAAAGGGAAAGAAGTGTGCATAAGAAATATGTAAAGGGAAAGAAGTGTGCATAAGAAATATGTAAAGGGAAAGAAGTGTGCATAAGAAATATGTAAAGGGAAAGAAGTGTGCATAAGAAATATGTAAAGGGAAAGAAGTGTGCATAAGAAATATGTAAAGGGAAAGAAGTGTGCATAAGAAATATGTAAAGGGAAAGAAGTGTGCATAAGAAATATGTAAAGGGAAAGAAGTGTGCATAAGAAATATGTAAAGGGAAAGAAGTGTGCATAAGAAATATGTAAAGGGAAAGAAGTGTGCATAAGAAATATGTAAAGGGAAAGAAGTGTGCATAAGAAATATGTAAAGGGAAAGAAGTGTGCATAAGAAATATGTAAAGGGAAAGAAGTGTGCATAAGAAATATGTAAAGGGAAAGAAGTGTGCATAAGAAATATGTAAAGGGAAAGAAGTGTGCATAAGAAATATGTAAAGGGAAAGAAGTGTGCATAAGAAATATGTAAAGGGAAAGAAGTGTGCATAAGAAATATGTAAAGGGAAAGAAGTGTGCATAAGAAATATGTAAAGGGAAAGAAGTGTGCATAAGAAATATGTAAAGGGAAAGAAGTGTGCATAAGAAATATGTAAAGGGAAAGAAGTGTGCATAAGAAATATGTAAAGGGAAAGAAGTGTGCATAAGAAATATGTAAAGGGAAAGAAGTGTGCATAAGAAATATGTAAAGGGAAAGAAGTGTGCATAAGAAATATGTAAAGGGAAAGAAGTGTGCATAAGAAATATGTAAAGGGAAAGAAGTGTGCATAAGAAATATGTAAAGGGAAAGAAGTGTGCATAAGAAATATGTAAAGGGAAAGAAGTGTGCATAAGAAATATGTAAAGGGAAAGAAGTGTGCATAAGAAATATGTAAAGGGAAAGAAGTGTGCATAAGAAATATGTAAAGGGAAAGAAGTGTGCATAAGAAATATGTAAAGGGAAAGAAGTGTGCATAAGAAATATGTAAAGGGAAAGAAGTGTGCATAAGAAATATGTAAAGGGAAAGAAGTGTGCATAAGAAATATGTAAAGGGAAAGAAGTGTGCATAAGAAATATGTAAAGGGAAAGAAGTGTGCATAAGAAATATGTAAAGGGAAAGAAGTGTGCATAAGAAATATGTAAAGGGAAAGAAGTGTGCATAAGAAATATGTAAAGGGAAAGAAGTGTGCATAAGAAATATGTAAAGGGAAAGAAGTGTGCATAAGAAATATGTAAAGGGAAAGAAGTGTGCATAAGAAATATGTAAAGGGAAAGAAGTGTGCATAAGAAATATGTAAAGGGAAAGAAGTGTGCATAAGAAATATGTAAAGGGAAAGAAGTGTGCATAAGAAATATGTAAAGGGAAAGAAGTGTGCATAAGAAATATGTAAAGGGAAAGAAGTGTGCATAAGAAATATGTAAAGGGAAAGAAGTGTGCATAAGAAATATGTAAAGGGAAAGAAGTGTGCATAAGAAATATGTAAAGGGAAAGAAGTGTGCATAAGAAATATGTAAAGGGAAAGAAGTGTGCATAAGAAATATGTAAAGGGAAAGAAGTGTGCATAAGAAATATGTAAAGGGAAAGAAGTGTGCATAAGAAATATGTAAAGGGAAAGAAGTGTGCATAAGAAATATGTAAAGGGAAAGAAGTGTGCATAAGAAATATGTAAAGGGAAAGAAGTGTGCATAAGAAATATGTAAAGGGAAAGAAGTGTGCATAAGAAATATGTAAAGGGAAAGAAGTGTGCATAAGAAATATGTAAAGGGAAAGAAGTGTGCATAAGAAATATGTAAAGGGAAAGAAGTGTGCATAAGAAATATGTAAAGGGAAAGAAGTGTGCATAAGAAATATGTAAAGGGAAAGAAGTGTGCATAAGAAATATGTAAAGGGAAAGAAGTGTGCATAAGAAATATGTAAAGGGAAAGAAGTGTGCATAAGAAATATGTAAAGGGAAAGAAGTGTGCATAAGAAATATGTAAAGGGAAAGAAGTGTGCATAAGAAATATGTAAAGGGAAAGAAGTGTGCATAAGAAATATGTAAAGGGAAAGAAGTGTGCATAAGAAATATGTAAAGGGAAAGAAGTGTGCATAAGAAATATGTAAAGGGAAAGAAGTGTGCATAAGAAATATGTAAAGGGAAAGAAGTGTGCATAAGAAATATGTAAAGGGAAAGAAGTGTGCATAAGAAATATGTAAAGGGAAAGAAGTGTGCATAAGAAATATGTAAAGGGAAAGAAGTGTGCATAAGAAATATGTAAAGGGAAAGAAGTGTGCATAAGAAATATGTAAAGGGAAAGAAGTGTGCATAAGAAATATGTAAAGGGAAAGAAGTGTGCATAAGAAATATGTAAAGGGAAAGAAGTGTGCATAAGAAATATGTAAAGGGAAAGAAGTGTGCATAAGAAATATGTAAAGGGAAAGAAGTGTGCATAAGAAATATGTAAAGGGAAAGAAGTGTGCATAAGAAATATGTAAAGGGAAAGAAGTGTGCATAAGAAATATGTAAAGGGAAAGAAGTGTGCATAAGAAATATGTAAAGGGAAAGAAGTGTGCATAAGAAATATGTAAAGGGAAAGAAGTGTGCATAAGAAATATGTAAAGGGAAAGAAGTGTGCATAAGAAATATGTAAAGGGAAAGAAGTGTGCATAAGAAATATGTAAAGGGAAAGAAGTGTGCATAAGAAATATGTAAAGGGAAAGAAGTGTGCATAAGAAATATGTAAAGGGAAAGAAGTGTGCATAAGAAATATGTAAAGGGAAAGAAGTGTGCATAAGAAATATGTAAAGGGAAAGAAGTGTGCATAAGAAATATGTAAAGGGAAAGAAGTGTGCATAAGAAATATGTAAAGGGAAAGAAGTGTGCATAAGAAATATGTAAAGGGAAAGAAGTGTGCATAAGAAATATGTAAAGGGAAAGAAGTGTGCATAAGAAATATGTAAAGGGAAAGAAGTGTGCATAAGAAATATGTAAAGGGAAAGAAGTGTGCATAAGAAATATGTAAAGGGAAAGAAGTGTGCATAAGAAATATGTAAAGGGAAAGAAGTGTGCATAAGAAATATGTAAAGGGAAAGAAGTGTGCATAAGAAATATGTAAAGGGAAAGAAGTGTGCATAAGAAATATGTAAAGGGAAAGAAGTGTGCATAAGAAATATGTAAAGGGAAAGAAGTGTGCATAAGAAATATGTAAAGGGAAAGAAGTGTGCATAAGAAATATGTAAAGGGAAAGAAGTGTGCATAAGAAATATGTAAAGGGAAAGAAGTGTGCATAAGAAATATGTAAAGGGAAAGAAGTGTGCATAAGAAATATGTAAAGGGAAAGAAGTGTGCATAAGAAATATGTAAAGGGAAAGAAGTGTGCATAAGAAATATGTAAAGGGAAAGAAGTGTGCATAAGAAATATGTAAAGGGAAAGAAGTGTGCATAAGAAATATGTAAAGGGAAAGAAGTGTGCATAAGAAATATGTAAAGGGAAAGAAGTGTGCATAAGAAATATGTAAAGGGAAAGAAGTGTGCATAAGAAATATGTAAAGGGAAAGAAGTGTGCATAAGAAATATGTAAAGGGAAAGAAGTGTGCATAAGAAATATGTAAAGGGAAAGAAGTGTGCATAAGAAATATGTAAAGGGAAAGAAGTGTGCATAAGAAATATGTAAAGGGAAAGAAGTGTGCATAAGAAATATGTAAAGGGAAAGAAGTGTGCATAAGAAATATGTAAAGGGAAAGAAGTGTGCATAAGAAATATGTAAAGGGAAAGAAGTGTGCATAAGAAATATGTAAAGGGAAAGAAGTGTGCATAAGAAATATGTAAAGGGAAAGAAGTGTGCATAAGAAATATGTAAAGGGAAAGAAGTGTGCATAAGAAATATGTAAAGGGAAAGAAGTGTGCATAAGAAATATGTAAAGGGAAAGAAGTGTGCATAAGAAATATGTAAAGGGAAAGAAGTGTGCATAAGAAATATGTAAAGGGAAAGAAGTGTGCATAAGAAATATGTAAAGGGAAAGAAGTGTGCATAAGAAATATGTAAAGGGAAAGAAGTGTGCATAAGAAATATGTAAAGGGAAAGAAGTGTGCATAAGAAATATGTAAAGGGAAAGAAGTGTGCATAAGAAATATGTAAAGGGAAAGAAGTGTGCATAAGAAATATGTAAAGGGAAGAAGTGTGCATAAGAAATATGTAAAGGGAAAGAAGTGTGCATAAGAAATATGTAAAGGGAAAGAAGTGTGCATAAGAAATATGTAAAGGGAAAGAAGTGTGCATAAGAAATATGTAAAGGGAAAGAAGTGTGCATAAGAAATATGTAAAGGGAAAGAAGTGTGCATAAGAAATATGTAAAGGGAAAGAAGTGTGCATAAGAAATATGTAAAGGGAAAGAAGTGTGCATAAGAAATATGTAAAGGGAAAGAAGTGTGCATAAGAAATATGTAAAGGGAAAGAAGTGTGCATAAGAAATATGTAAAGGGAAAGAAGTGTGCATACGAAATATGTAAAGGGAAAGAAGTGTGCATAAGAAATATGTAAAGGGAAAGAAGTGTGCATAAGAAATATGTAAAGGGAAAGAAGTGTGCATAAGAAATATGTAAAGGGAAAGAAGTGTGCATAAGAAATATGTAAAGGGAAAGAAGTGTGCATAAGAAATAAACACATGATGTGGGAACAAGCCCTCGAGTTAAATATGTAAAGGGAAAGAAGTGTGCATAAGAAATAAACACATGATGTGGGAACAAGCCCTCGAGTTAAATATGTAAAGGGAAAGAAGTGTGCATAATAAATATGTAAAGGGAAAGAAGTGTGCATAATAAATATGTAAAGGGAAAGAAGTGTGCATAAGAAATATGTAAAGGGAAAGAAGTGTGCATAAGAAATATGTAAAGGGAAAGAAGTGTGCATAAGAAATATGTAAAGGGAAAGAAGTGTGCATAAGAAATATGTAAAGGGAAAGAAGTGTGCATAAGAAATATGTAAAGAGAAGGAAGTGTGCATAAGAAATATGTAAAGGGAAAGAAGTGTGCATAAGAAATATGTAAAGGGAAAGAAGTGTGCATAAGAAATATGTAAAGGGAAAGAAGTGTGCATAAGAAATATGTAAAGGGAAAGAAGTGTGCATAAGAAATATGTAAAGGGAAAGAAGTGTGCATAAGAAATATGTAAAGGGAAAGAAGTGTGCATAAGAAATATGTAAAGGGAAAGAAGTGTGCATAAGAAATATGTAAAGGGAAAGAAGTGTGCATAAGAAATATGTAAAGGGAAAGAAGTGTGCATAAGAAATATGTAAAGGGAAAGAAGTGTGCATAAGAAATAAGTAAAGGGAAAAAGAAGTGTGCATACGAAATATGTAAAGGGAAAGAAGTGTGCATAAGAAATATGTAAAGGGAAAGAAGTGTGCATAAGAAATATGTAAAGGGAAAGAAGTGTGCATAAGAAATATGTAAAGGGAAAGAAGTGTGCATAAGAAATATGTAAAGGGAAAGAAGTGTGCATAAGAAATATGTAAAGGGAAAGAAGTGTGCATAAGAAATATGTAAAGGGAAAGAAGTGTGCATAAGAAATATGTAAAGGGAAAGAAGTGTGCATAAGAAATATGTAAAGGGAAGGAAGTGTGCATAAGAAATATGTAAAGGGAAAGAAGTGTGCATAAGAAATATGTAAAGGGAAAGAAGTGTGCATAAGAAATATGTAAAGGGAAAGAAGTGTGCATAAGAAATATGTAAAGGGAAAGAAGTGTGCATAAGAAATATGTAAAGGGAAAGAAGTGTGCATAAGAAATATGTAAAGGGAAAGAAGTGTGCATAAGAAATATGTAAAGGGAAAGAAGTGTGCATAAGAAATATGTAAAGGGAAAGAAGTGTGCATAAGAAATATGTAAAGGGAAAGAAGTGTGCATA
The DNA here is from genome assembly GCA_037893245.1 of Crossaster papposus. NCBI lineage: Eukaryota > Metazoa > Echinodermata > Asteroidea > Velatida > Solasteridae > Crossaster > Crossaster papposus. Next base: position 28,970 of record JBAIAA010001345.1, read on the forward strand.
AGAAATATGTAAAGTGAAAGAAGTGTGCATAAGAAATATGTAAAGGGAAAGAAGTGTGCATAAGAAATATGTAAAGGGAAAGAAGTGTGCATAAGAAATATGTAAAGGGAAAGAAGTGTGCATAAGAAATATGTAAAGGGAAAGAAGTGTGCATAAGAAATATGTAAAGGGAAAGAAGTGTGCATAAGAAATATGTAAAGGGAAAGAAGTGTGCATAAGAAATATGTAAAGGGAAAGAAGTGTGCATAAGAAATATGTAAAGGGAAAGAAGTGTACATAAGAAATATGTAAAGGGAAAGAAGTGTGCATAAGAAATATGTAAAGGGAAAGAAGTGTGCATAAGAAATATGTAAAGGGAAAGAAGTGTGCATAAGAAATATGTAAAGGGAAAGAAGTGTGCATAAGAAATATGTAAAGGGAAAGAAGTGTGCATAAGAAATATGTAAAGGGAAAGAAGTGTGCATAAGAAATATGTAAATGGAAAGAAGTGTGCATAAGAAATATGTAAAGGGAAAGAAGTGTGCATAAGAAATATGTAAAGGGAAAGAAGTGTGCATAAGAAATATGTAAAGGGAAAGAAGTGTGCATAATAAATATGTAAAGGGAAAGAAGTGTGCATAAGAAATATGTAAAGGGAAAGAAGTGTGCATAAGAAATATGTAAAGGGAAAGAAGTGTGCATAAGAAATATGTAAAGGGAAAGAAGTGTGCATAAGAAATATGTAAAGGGAAAGAAGTGTGCATAAGAAATATGTAAAGGGAAAGAAGTGTGCATAAGAAATATGTAAAGGGAAAGAAGTGTGCATAAGAAATATGTAAAGGGAAAGAAGTGTGCATAAGAAATATGTAAAGGGAAAGAAGTGTGCATAAGAAATATGTAAAGGGAAAGAAGTGTGCATAAGAAATAAACACATGATGTCGGGACAAGCCCTCGAGTTAAATATGTAAAGGGAAAGAAGTGTGCATAAGAAATAATAAAGGGAAAGAAGTGTGCATAAGAAATATGTAAAGGGAAAGAAGTGTGCATAAGAAATATGTAAAGGGAAAGAAGTGTGCATAAGAAATATGTAAAGGGAAAGAAGTGTGCATAATAAATATGTAAAGGGAAAGAAGTGTGCATAAGAAATGTGTAAAGGGAAAGAAGTGTGCATAAGAAATATGTAAAGGGAAAGAAGTGTGCATAAGAAATATGTAAAGGGAAAGAAGTGTGCATAAGAAATATGTAAAGGGAAAGAAGTGTGCATAAGAAATATGTAAAGGGAAAGAAGTGTGCATAAGAAATATGTAAAGGGAAAGAAGTGTGCATAAGAAATATGTAAAGGGAAAGAAGTGTGCATAAGAAATATGTAAAGGGAAAGAAGTGTGCATAAGAAATATGTAAAGGGAAAGAAGTGTGCATAAGAAATATGTAAAGGGAAAGAAGTGTGCATAAGAAATATGTAAAGGGAAAGAAGTGTGCATAAGAAATATGTAAAGGGAAAGAAGTGTGCATAAGAAATATGTAAAGGGAAAGAAGTGTGCATAAGAAATATGTAAAGGGAAAGAAGTGTGCATAAGAAATATGTAAATGGAAAGAAGTGTGCATAAGAAATATGTAAAGGGAAAGAAGTGTGCATAAGAAATATGTAAAGGGAAAGAAGTGTGCATAAGAAATATGTAAAGGGAAAGAAGTGTGCATAATAAATATGTAAAGGGAAAGAAGTGTGCATAAGAAATATGTAAAGGGAAAGAAGTGTGCATAAGAAATATGTAAAGGGAAAGAAGTGTGCATAAGAAATATGTAAAGGGAAAGAAGTGTGCATAAGAAATATGTAAAGGGAAAGAAGTGTGCATAAGAAATATGTAAAGGGAAAGAAGTGTGCATAAGAAATATGTAAAGGGAAAGAAGTGTGCATAAGAAATATGTAAAGGGAAAGAAGTGTGCATAAGAAATATGTAAAGGGAAAGAAGTGTGCATAAGAAATATGTAAAGGGAAAGAAGTGTGCATAAGAAATATGTAAAGGGAAAGAAGTGTGCATAAGAAATAAACACATGATGTGGGAACAAGCCCTCGAGTTAAATATGTAAAGGGAAAGAAGTGTGCATAAGAAATATGTAAAGGGAAAGAAGTGTGCATAAGAAATATGTAAAGGGAAAGAAGTGTGCATAAGAAATATGTAAAGGGAAAGAAGTGTGCATAAGAAATATGTAAAGGGAAAGAAGTGTGCATAAGAAATATGTAAAGGGAAAGAAGTGTGCATAAGAAATATGTAAAGGGAAAGAAGTGTGCATAAGAAATATGTAAAGGGAAAGAAGTGTGCATAAGAAATATGTAAAAGGAAAGAAGTGTGCATAAGAAATATGTAAAGGGAAAGAAGTGTGCATAAGAAATATGTAAAGGGAAAGAAGTGTGCATAAGAAATATGTAAAGGGAAAGAAGTGTGCATAAGAAATATGTAAAGGGAAAGAAGTGTGCATACGAAATATGTAAAGGGAAAGAAGTGTGCATAAGAAATATGTAAAGGGAAAGAAGTGTGCATAAGAAATAAACACATGATGTGGGAACAAGCCCTCGAGTTAAATATGTAAAGGGAAAGAAGTGTGCATAAGAAATATGTAAAGGGAAAGAAGTGTGCATAAGAAATATATAAAGGGAAAGAAGTGTGCATAAGAAATATGTAAAGGGAAAGAAGTGTGCATAAGAAATATGTAAAGGGAAAGAAGTGTGCATAAGAAATATGTAAAGGGAAAGAAGTGTGCATAAGAAATATGTAAAGGGAAAGAAGTGTGCATAAGAAATATGTAAAGGGAAAGAAGTGTGCATAAGAAATAAACACATGATGTGGGAACAAGCCCTCGAGTTAAATATGTAAAGGGAAAGAAGTGTGCATAAGAAATATGTAAAGGGAAAGAAGTGTGCATAAGAAATATGTAAAGGGGAAGAAGTGTGCATAAGAAATATGTAAAGGGAAAGAAGTGTGCATAAGAAATATGTAAAGGGAAAGAAGTGTGCATAAGAAATATGTAAAGGGAAAGAAGTGTGCATAATAAATATGTAAAGGGAAAGAAGTGTGCATAAGAAATATGTAAAGGGAAAGAAGTGTGCATAAGAAATATGTAAAGGGAAAGAAGTGTGCATAAGAAATATGTAAAGGGAAAGAAGTGTGCATAAGAAATATGTAAAGGGAAAGAAGTGTGCATAAGAAATATGTAAAGGGAAAGAAGTGTGCATAAGAAATAAACACATGATGTGGGAACAAGCCCTCGAGTTAAATATGTAAAGGGAAAGAAGTGTGCATAAGAAATATGTAAAGGGAAAGAAGTGTGCATAAGAAATATGTAAAGGGAAAGAAGTGTGCATAAGAAATATGTAAAGGGAAAGAAGTGTGCATAAGAAATATGTAAAGGGAAAGAAGTGTGCATAATAAATATGTAAAGGGAAAGAAGTGTGCATAAGAAATATGTAAAGGGAAAGAAGTGTGCATAAGAAATATGTAAAGGGAAAGAAGTGTGCATAAGAAATATGTAAAGGGAAAGAAGTGTGCATAAGAAATATGTAAAAGGAAAGAAGTGTGCATAAGAAATATGTAAAGGGAAAGAAGTGTGCATAAGAAATATGTAAAGGGAAAGAAGTGTGCATAAGAAATATGTAAAGGGAAAGAAGTGTGCATAAGAAATATGTAAAGGGAAAGAAGTGTGCATACGAAATATGTAAAGGGAAAGAAGTGTGCATAAGAAATATGTAAAGGGAAAGAAGTGTGCATAAGAAATATGTAAAGGGAAAGAAGTGTGCATAAGAAATATGTAAAGGGAAAGAAGTGTGCATAAGAAATATGTAAAGGGAAAGAAGTGTGCATAAGAAATATGTAAAGGGAAAGAAGTGTGCATAAGAAATATGTAAAGGGAAAGAAGTGTGCATAAGAAATATGTAAAGGGAAAGAAGTGTGCATAAGAAATATGTAAAGGGAAAGAAGTGTGCATAAGAAATATGTAAAGGGAAAGAAGTGTGCATAAGAAATATGTAAAGGGAAAGAAGTGTGCATAAGAAATAAACACATGATGTGGGAACAAGCCCTCGAGTTAAATATGTAAAGGGAAAGAAGTGTGCATAAGAAATATGTAAAGGGAAAGAAGTGTGCATAAGAAATATGTAAAGGGAAAGAAGTGTGCATAAGAAATAAACACATGATGTGGGAACAAGCCCTCGAGTTAAATATGTAAAGGGAAAGAAGTGTGCATAAGAAATAAACACATGATGTGGGAACAAGCCCTCGAGTTAAATATGTAAAGGGAAAGAAGTGTGCATAAGAAATATGTAAAGGGAAAGAAGTGTGCATAAGAAATATATAAAGGGAAAGAAGTGTGCATAAGAAATATGTAAAGGGAAAGAAGTGTGCATAAGAAATATGTAAAGGAAAAGAAGTGTGCATAAGAATTATGTAAAGGTAAAGAAGTGTGCATAAGAAATATGTAAAGGGAAAGAAGTGTGCATAAGAAATAATAAAGGGAAAGAAGTGTGCATAAGAAATATGTAAAGGGAAAGAAGTGTGCATAAGAAATATGTAAAGGGAAAGAAGTGTGCATAAGAAATATGTAAATGGAAAGAAGTGTGCATAAGAAATATGTAAAGGGAAAGAAGTGTGCATAAGAAATATGTAAAGGGAAAGAAGTGTGCATAAGAAATATGTAAAGGGAAAGAAGTGTGCATAAGAAATATGTAAAGGGAAAGAAGTGTGCATAAGAAATATGTAAAGGGAAAGAAGTGTGCATAAGAAATATGTAAAGGGAAAGAAGTGTGCATAAGAAATATATAAAGGGAAAGAAGTGTGCATAAGAAATATGTAAAGGGAAAGAAGTGTGCATAAGAAATATGTAAAGGGAAAGAAGTGTGCATAAGAAATATGTAAAGGGAAAGAAGTGTGCATAAGAAATATGTAAAGGGAAAGAAGTGTGCATAAGAAATATGTAAAGGGAAAGAAGTGTGCATAAGAAATAAACACATGATGTGGGAACAAGCCCTCGAGTTAAATATGTAAAGGGAAAGAAGTGTGCATAAGAAATATGTAAAGGGAAAGAAGTGTGCATAAGAAATATGTAAAGGGAAAGAAGTGTGCATAAGAAATATGTAAAGGGAAAGAAGTGTGCATAAGAAATATGTAAAGGGAAAGAAGTGTGCATAAGAAATATGTAAAGGGAAAGAAGTGTGCATAATAAATATGTAAAGGGAAAGAAGTGTGCATAAGAAATATGTAAAGGGAAAGAAGTGTGCATAAGAAATATGTAAAAGGAAAGAAGTGTGCATAAGAAATATGTAAAGGGAAAGAAGTGTGCATAAGAAATATGTAAAGGGAAAGAAGTGTGCATAAGAAATATGTAAAAGGAAAGAAGTGTGCATAAGAAATATGTAAAGGGAAAGAAGTATGCATAAGAAATATGTAAAGGGAAAGAAGTGTGCATAAGAAATATGTAAAGGGAAAGAAGTGTGCATAAGAAATATGTAAAGGGAAAGAAGTGTGCATACGAAATATGTAAAGGGAAAGAAGTGTGCATAAGAAATATGTAAAGGGAAAGAAGTGTGCATAAGAAATATGTAAAGGGAAAGAAGTGTGCATAAGAAATATGTAAAGGGAAAGAAGTGTGCATAAGAAATATGTAAAGGGAAAGAAGTGTGCATAAGAAATATGTAAAGGGAAAGAAGTGTGCATAAGAAATATGTAAAGGGAAAAAAGTGTGCATAAGAAATATGTAAAGGGAAAGAAGTGTGCATAAGAAATATGTAAAGGGAAAGAAGTGTGCATAAGAAATATGTAAAGGGAAAGAAGTGTGCATAAGAAATATGTAAAGGGAAAGAAGTGTGCATAAGAAATATGTAAAGGGAAAGAAGTGTGCATAAGAAATATGTAAATGGAAAGAAGTGTGCATAAGAAATAATAAAGGGAAAGAAGTGTGCATAAGAAATATGTAAAGGGAAAGAAGTGTGCATAAGAAATATGTAAAGGGAAAGAAGTGTGCATAAGAAATATGTAAAGGGAAAGAAGTGTGCATAAGAAATAAACACATGATGTGGGAACAAGCCCTCGAGTTAAATATGTAAAGGGAAAGAAGTGTGCATAAGAAATATGTAAAGGGAAAGAAGTGTGCATAAGAAATATGTAAAGGGAAAGAAGTGTGCATAAGAAATAAACACATGATGTGGGAACAAGCCCTCGAGTTAAATATGTAAAGGGAAAGAAGTGTGCATAAGAAATAAACACATGATGTGGGAACAAGCCCTCGAGTTAAATATGTAAAGGGAAAGAAGTGTGCATAAGAAATATGTAAAGGGAAAGAAGTGTGCATAAGAAATATATAAAGGGAAAGAAGTGTGCATAAGAAATATGTAAAGGGAAAGAAGTGTGCATAAGAAATATGTAAAGGGAAAGAAGTGTGCATAAGAATTATGTAAAGGTAAAGAAGTGTGCATAAGAAATATGTAAAGGGAAAGAAGTGTGCATAAGAAATAATAAAGGGAAAGAAGTGTGCATAAGAAATATGTAAAGGGAAAGAAGTGTGCATAAGAAATATGTAAATGGAAAGAAGTGTGCATAAGAAATAATAAAGGGAAAGAAGTGTGCATAAGAAATATGTAAAGGGAAAGAAGTGTGCATAAGAAATATGTAAAGGGAAAGAAGTGTGCATAAGAAATATGTAAAGGGAAAGAAGTGTGCATAAGAAATAAACACATGATGTGGGAACAAGCCCTCGAGTTAAATATGTAAAGGGAAAGAAGTGTGCATAAGAAATATGTAAAGGGAAAGAAGTGTGCATAAGAAATATGTAAAGGGAAAGAAGTGTGCATAAGAAATAAACACATGATGTGGGAACAAGCCCTCGAGTTAAATATGTAAAGGGAAAGAAGTGTGCATAAGAAATAAACACATGATGTGGGAACAAGCCCTCGAGTTAAATATGTAAAGGGAAAGAAGTGTGCATAAGAAATATGTAAAGGGAAAGAAGTGTGCATAAGAAATATATAAAGGGAAAGAAGTGTGCATAAGAAATATGTAAAGGGAAAGAAGTGTGCATAAGAAATATGTAAAGGGAAAGAAGTGTGCATAAGAATTATGTAAAGGTAAAGAAGTGTGCATAAGAAATATGTAAAGGGAAAGAAGTGTGCATAAGAAATAATAAAGGGAAAGAAGTGTGCATAAGAAATATGTAAAGGGAAAGAAGTGTGCATAAGAAATATGTAAAGGGAAAGAAGTGTGCATAAGAAATATGTAAATGGAAAGAAGTGTGCATAAGAAATATGTAAAGGGAAAGAAGTGTGCATAAGAAATAATAAAGGGAAAGAAGTGTGCATAAGAAATATGTAAAGGGAAAGAAGTGTGCATAAGAAATATGTAAAGGGAAAGAAGTGTGCATAATGAATATGTAAAGGGAAAGAAGTGTGCATAAGAAATATGTAAAGGGAAAGAAGTGTGCATAAGAAATATGTAAAGGGAAAGAAGTGTGCATAAGAAATATGTAAAGGGAAAGAAGTGTGCATAATAAATATGTAAAGGGAAAGAAGTGTGCATAAGAAATATGTAAAGGGAAAGAAGTGTGCATAAGAAATATGTAAAGGGAAAGAAGTGTGCATAAGAAATATGTAAAGGAAAAGAAGTGTGCATAAGAATTATGTAAAGGTAAAGAAGTGTGCATAAGAAATATGTAAAGGGAAAGAAGTGTGCATAAGAAATAATAAAGGGAAAGAAGTGTGCATAAGAAATATGTAAAGGGAAAGAAGTGTGCATAAGAAATATGTAAAGGGAAAGAAGTGTGCATAAGAAATATGTAAATGGAAAGAAGTGTGCATAAGAAATATGTAAAGGGAAAGAAGTGTGCATAAGAAATATGTAAAGGGAAAGAAGTGTGCATAAGAAATATGTAAAGGGAAAGAAGTGTGCATAAGAAATATGTAAAGGGAAAGAAGTGTGCATAAGAAATATGTAAAGGGAAAGAAGTGTGCATAAGAAATATGTAAAGGGAAAGAAGTGTGCATAAGAAATATATAAAGGGAAAGAAGTGTGCATAAGAAATATGTAAAGGGAAAGAAGTGTGCATAAGAAATATGTAAAGGGAAAGAAGTGTGCATAAGAAATATGTAAAGGGAAAGAAGTGTGCATAAGAAATATGTAAAGGGAAAGAAGTGTGCATAAGAAATATGTAAAGGGAAAGAAGTGTGCATAAGAAATAAACACATGATGTGGGAACAAGCCCTCGAGTTAAATATGTAAAGGGAAAGAAGTGTGCATAAGAAATATGTAAAGGGAAAGAAGTGTGCATAAGAAATATGTAAAGGGAAAGAAGTGTGCATAAGAAATATGTAAAGGGAAAGAAGTGTGCATAAGAAATATGTAAAGGGAAAGAAGTGTGCATAAGAAATATGTAAAGGGAAAGAAGTGTGCATAATAAATATGTAAAGGGAAAGAAGTGTGCATAAGAAATATGTAAAGGGAAAGAAGTGTGCATAAGAAATATGTAAAAGGAAAGAAGTGTGCATAAGAAATATGTAAAGGGAAAGAAGTGTGCATAAGAAATATGTAAAGGGAAAGAAGTGTGCATAAGAAATATGTAAAAGGAAAGAAGTGTGCATAAGAAATATGTAAAGGGAAAGAAGTATGCATAAGAAATATGTAAAGGGAAAGAAGTGTGCATAAGAAATATGTAAAGGGAAAGAAGTGTGCATAAGAAATATGTAAAGGGAAAGAAGTGTGCATACGAAATATGTAAAGGGAAAGAAGTGTGCATAAGAAATATGTAAAGGGAAAGAAGTGTGCATAAGAAATATGTAAAGGGAAAGAAGTGTGCATAAGAAATATGTAAAGGGAAAGAAGTGTGCATAAGAAATATGTAAAGGGAAAGAAGTGTGCATAAGAAATATGTAAAGGGAAAGAAGTGTGCATAAGAAATATGTAAAGGGAAAAAAGTGTGCATAAGAAATATGTAAAGGGAAAGAAGTGTGCATAAGAAATATGTAAAGGGAAAGAAGTGTGCATAAGAAATATGTAAAGGGAAAGAAGTGTGCATAAGAAATATGTAAAGGGAAAGAAGTGTGCATAAGAAATATGTAAAGGGAAAGAAGTGTGCATAAGAAATATGTAAATGGAAAGAAGTGTGCATAAGAAATAATAAAGGGAAAGAAGTGTGCATAAGAAATATGTAAAGGGAAAGAAGTGTGCATAAGAAATATGTAAAGGGAAAGAAGTGTGCATAAGAAATATGTAAAGGGAAAGAAGTGTGCATAAGAAATAAACACATGATGTGGGAACAAGCCCTCGAGTTAAATATGTAAAGGGAAAGAAGTGTGCATAAGAAATATGTAAAGGGAAAGAAGTGTGCATAAGAAATATGTAAAGGGAAAGAAGTGTGCATAAGAAATAAACACATGATGTGGGAACAAGCCCTCGAGTTAAATATGTAAAGGGAAAGAAGTGTGCATAAGAAATAAACACATGATGTGGGAACAAGCCCTCGAGTTAAATATGTAAAGGGAAAGAAGTGTGCATAAGAAATATGTAAAGGGAAAGAAGTGTGCATAAGAAATATGTAAAGGGAAAGAAGTGTGCATAAGAAATATGTAAAGGGAAAGAAGTGTGCATAAGAAATATGTAAAGGGAAAGAAGTGTGCATAAGAAATATGTAAAGGGAAAGAAGTGTGCATAATAAATATGTAAAGGGAAAGAAGTGTGCATAAGAAATATGTAAAGGGAAAGAAGTGTGCATAAGAAATATGTAAAAGGAAAGAAGTGTGCATAAGAAATATGTAAAGGGAAAGAAGTGTGCATAAGAAATATGTAAAGGGAAAGAAGTGTGCATAAGAAATATGTAAAAGGAAAGAAGTGTGCATAAGAAATATGTAAAGGGAAAGAAGTATGCATAAGAAATATGTAAAGGGAAAGAAGTGTGCATAAGAAATATGTAAAGGGAAAGAAGTGTGCATAAGAAATATGTAAAGGGAAAGAAGTGTGCATACGAAATATGTAAAGGGAAAGAAGTGTGCATAAGAAATATGTAAAGGGAAAGAAGTGTGCATAAGAAATATGTAAAGGGAAAGAAGTGTGCATAAGAAATATGTAAAGGGAAAGAAGTGTGCATAAGAAATATGTAAAGGGAAAGAAGTGTGCATAAGAAATATGTAAAGGGAAAGAAGTGTGCATAAGAAATATGTAAAGGGAAAAAAGTGTGCATAAGAAATATGTAAAGGGAAAGAAGTGTGCATAAGAAATATGTAAAGGGAAAGAAGTGTGCATAAGAAATATGTAAAGGGAAAGAAGTGTGCATAAGAAATATGTAAAGGGAAAGAAGTGTGCATAAGAAATATGTAAAGGGAAAGAAGTGTGCATAAGAAATATGTAAATGGAAAGAAGTGTGCATAAGAAATAATAAAGGGAAAGAAGTGTGCATAAGAAATATGTAAAGGGAAAGAAGTGTGCATAAGAAATATGTAAAGGGAAAGAAGTGTGCATAAGAAATATGTAAAGGGAAAGAAGTGTGCATAAGAAATAAACACATGATGTGGGAACAAGCCCTCGAGTTAAATATGTAAAGGGAAAGAAGTGTGCATAAGAAATATGTAAAGGGAAAGAAGTGTGCATAAGAAATATGTAAAGGGAAAGAAGTGTGCATAAGAAATAAACACATGATGTGGGAACAAGCCCTCGAGTTAAATATGTAAAGGGAAAGAAGTGTGCATAAGAAATAAACACATGATGTGGGAACAAGCCCTCGAGTTAAATATGTAAAGGGAAAGAAGTGTGCATAAGAAATATGTAAAGGGAAAGAAGTGTGCATAAGAAATATATAAAGGGAAAGAAGTGTGCATAAGAAATATGTAAAGGGAAAGAAGTGTGCATAAGAAATATGTAAAGGGAAAGAAGTGTGCATAAGAATTATGTAAAGGTAAAGAAGTGTGCATAAGAAATATGTAAAGGGAAAGAAGTGTGCATAAGAAATAATAAAGGGAAAGAAGTGTGCATAAGAAATATGTAAAGGGAAAGAAGTGTGCATAAGAAATATGTAAATGGAAAGAAGTGTGCATAAGAAATAATAAAGGGAAAGAAGTGTGCATAAGAAATATGTAAAGGGAAAGAAGTGTGCATAAGAAATATGTAAAGGGAAAGAAGTGTGCATAAGAAATATGTAAAGGGAAAGAAGTGTGCATAAGAAATAAACACATGATGTGGGAACAAGCCCTCGAGTTAAATATGTAAAGGGAAAGAAGTGTGCATAAGAAATATGTAAAGGGAAAGAAGTGTGCATAAGAAATATGTAAAGGGAAAGAAGTGTGCATAAGAAATAAACACATGATGTGGGAACAAGCCCTCGAGTTAAATATGTAAAGGGAAAGAAGTGTGCATAAGAAATAAACACATGATGTGGGAACAAGCCCTCGAGTTAAATATGTAAAGGGAAAGAAGTGTGCATAAGAAATATGTAAAGGGAAAGAAGTGTGCATAAGAAATATATAAAGGGAAAGAAGTGTGCATAAGAAATATGTAAAGGGAAAGAAGTGTGCATAAGAAATATGTAAAGGGAAAGAAGTGTGCATAAGAATTATGTAAAGGTAAAGAAGTGTGCATAAGAAATATGTAAAGGGAAAGAAGTGTGCATAAGAAATAATAAAGGGAAAGAAGTGTGCATAAGAAATATGTAAAGGGAAAGAAGTGTGCATAAGAAATATGTAAAGGGAAAGAAGTGTGCATAAGAAATATGTAAATGGAAAGAAGTGTGCATAAGAAATATGTAAAGGGAAAGAAGTGTGCATAAGAAATAATAAAGGGAAAGAAGTGTGCATAAGAAATATGTAAAGGGAAAGAAGTGTGCATAAGAAATATGTAAAGGGAAAGAAGTGTGCATAATGAATATGTAAAGGGAAAGAAGTGTGCATAAGAAATATGTAAAGGGAAAGAAGTGTGCATAAGAAATATGTAAAGGGAAAGAAGTGTGCATAAGAAATATGTAAAGGGAAAGAAGTGTGCATAATAAATATGTAAAGGGAAAGAAGTGTGCATAAGAAATATGTAAAGGGAAAGAAGTGTGCATAAGAAATATGTAAAGGGAAAGAAGTGTGCATAACAAATATGTAAAGGGAAAGAAGTGTGCATAAGAAATATGTAAAGGGAAAGAAGTGTGCATAAGAAATATGTAAAGGGAAAGAAGTGTGCATAAGAAATATGTAAAGGGAAAGAAGTGTGCATAAGAAATATGTAAAGGGAAAGAAGTGTGCATAAGAAATAAACACATGATGTGGGAACAAGCCCTCGAGTTAAATATGTAAAGGCAAAGAAGTGTGCATAAGAAATATGTAAAGGGAAAGAAGTGTGCATAAGAAATATGTAAAGGGAAAGAAGTGTGCATAAGAAATAAACACATGATGTGGGAACAAGCCCTCGAGTTAAACATGTAAAGGGAAAGAAGTGTGCATAAGAAATATGTAAAGGGAAAGAAGTGTGCATAAGAAATATGTAAAGGGAAAGAAGTGTGCATAAGAAATATGTAAAGGGAAAGAAGTGTGCATAAGAAATATGTAAAGGGAAAGAAGTGTGCATAAGAAATATGTAAAGGGAAAGAAGTGTGCATAAGAAATATGTAAAGGGAAAGAAGTGTGCATAAGAAATATGTAAAGGGAAAGAAGTGTGCATAAGAAATATGTAAAGGGAAAGAAGTGTGCATAATGAATATGTAAAGGGAAAGAAGTGTGCATAAGAAATATCTAAAGGGAAAGAAGTGTGCATAAGAAATATGTAAAGGGAAAGAAGTGTGCATAAGAAATATGTAAAGGGAAAGAAGTGTGCATAAGAAATATGTAAAGGGAAAGAAGTGTGCATAAGAAATATGTAAAGGGAAAGAAGTGTGCATAAGAAATATGTAAAGGGAAAGAAGTGTGCATAAGAAATATGTAAAGGGAAAGAAGTGTGCATAAGAAATATGTAAAGGGAAAGAAGTGTGCATAAGAAATATGTAAAGGGAAAGAAGTGTGCATAAGAAATATGTAAAGGGAAAGAAGTGTGCATAAGAAATATGTAAAGGGAAAGAAGTGTGCATAAGAAATAAACACATGATGTGGGAACAAGCCCTCGAGTTAAATATGTAAAGGGAAAGAAGTGTGCATAAGAAATATGTAAAGGGAAAGAAGTGTGCATAAGAAATATGTAAAGGGAAAGAAGTGTGCATAAGAAATAAACACATGATGTGGGAACAAGCCCTCGAGTTAAACATGTAAAGGGAAAGAAGTGTGCATAAGAAATATGTAAAGGGAAAGAAGTGTGCATAAGAAATATGTAAAGGGAAAGAAGTGTGCATAAGAAATATGTAAAGGGAAAGAAGTGTGCATAAGAAATATGTAAAGGGAAAGAAGTGTGCATAAGAAATATGTAAAGGGAAAGAAGTGTGCATAAGAAATATGTAAAGGGAAAGAAGTGTGCATAAGAAATATGTAAAGGGAAAGAAGTGTGCATAAGAAATATGTAAAGGGAAAGAAGTGTGCATAAGAAATATGTTAAGGGAAAGAAGTGTGCATAAGAAATATGTAAAGGGAAAGAAGTGTGCATAAGAAATATGTAAAGGGAAAGAAGTGTGCATAAGAAATATGTAAAGGGAAAGAAGTGTGCATAAGAAATATGTAAAGGGAAAGAAGTGTGCATAAGAAATATGTAAAGGGAAAGAAGTGTGCATAAGAAATATGTAAAGGGAAAGAAGTGTGCATAAGAAATATGTAAAGGGAAAGAAGTGTGCATAAGAAATATGTAAAGGGAAAGAAGTGTGCATAAGAAATATGTAAAGGGAAAGAAGTGTGCATAAGAAATATGTAAAGGGAAAGAAGTGTGCATAAGAAATAAACACATGATGTCGGGACAAGCCCTCGAGTTAAATATGTAAAGGGAAAGAAGTGTGCATAAGAAATAATAAAGGGAAAGAAGTGTGCATAAGAAATATGTAAAGGGAAAGAAGTGTGCATAAGAAATATGTAAAGGGAAAAAAGTGTGCATAAGAAATATGTAAAGGGAAAGAAGTGTGCCTAAGAAATATGTAAAGGGAAAGAAGTGTGCATAAGAAATATGTAAAGGGAAAGAAGTGTGCATAAGAAATATGTAAAGGGAAAGAAGTGTGCATAAGAAATATGTAAAGGGAAAGAAGTGTGCATAGGAAATATGTAAAGGGAAAGAAGTGTGCATAAGAAATATGTAAAGGGAAAGAAGTGTGCATAAGAAATATGTAAAGGGAAAGAAGTGTGCATAAGAAATATGTAAAGGGAAAGAAGTGTGCATAAGAAATATGTAAAGGGAAAGAAGTGTGCATAAGAAATATGTAAAGGGAAAGAAGTGTGCATAAGAAATATGTAAAGGGAAAGAAGTGTGCATAAGAAATATGTAAAGGGAAAGAAGTGTGCATAAGAAATATGTAAAGGGAAAGAAGTGTGCATAAGAAATATGTAAAGGGAAAGAAGTGTGCATAAGACATATGTAAAGGGAAAGAAGTGTGCATAAGAAATATGTAAAGGGAAAGAAGTGTGCATAAAAAATATGTAAAGGGAAAGAAGTGTGCATAAGAAATATGTAAAGGGAAAGAAGTGTGCATAAGAAATATGTAAAGGGAAAGAAGTGTGCATAAGAAATATGTAAAGGGAAAGAAGTGTGCATAAGAAATAAACACATGATGTGGGAACAAGCCCTCGAGTTAAATATGTAAAGGGAAAGAAGTGTGCATAAAAAATATGTAAAGGGAAAGAAGTGTGCATAAGAAATATGTAAAGGGAAAGAAGTGTGCATAAGAAATAAACACATGATGTGGGAACAAGCCCTCGAGTTAAATATGTAAAGGGAAAGAAGTGTGCATAAGAAATAAACACATGATGTGGGAACAAGCCGTCGAGTTAAATATGTAAAGGGAAAGAAGTGTGCATAAGAAATATGTAAAGGGAAAGAAGTGTGCATAAGAAATATGTAAAGGGAAAGAAGTGTGCATAAGAAATATGTAAAGGGAAAGAAGTGTGCATAAGAAATATGTAAAGGGAAAGAAGTGTGCATAAGGAATATGTAAAGGGAAAGAAGTGTGCATAAGAAATAATCAAGGGAAAGAAGTATGCATAAGAAATATGTAAAGGGAAAGAAGTGTGCATAAGAAATATGTAAAGGGAAAGAAGTGTGCATAAGAAATATATAAAGGGAAAGAAGTGTGCATAAGAAATATGTAAAGGGAAAGAAGTGTGCATAAGAAATATGTAAAGGGAAAGAAGTGTGCATAAGAATTATGTAAAGGTAAAGAAGTGTGCATAAGAAATATGTAAAGGGAAAGAAGTGTGCATAAGAAATAATAAAGGGAAAGAAGTGTGCATAAGAAATATGTAAAGGGAAAGAAGTGTGCATAAGAAATATGTAAAGGGAAAGAAGTGTGCATAAGAAATATGTAAATGGAAAGAAGTGTGCATAAGAAATATGTAAAGGGAAAGAAGTGTGCATAAGAAATAATAAAGGGAAAGAAGTGTGCATAAGAAATATGTAAAGGGAAAGAAGTGTGCATAAGAAATATGTAAAGGGAAAGAAGTGTGCATAATGAATATGTAAAGGGAAAGAAGTGTGCATAAGAAATATCTAAAGGGAAAGAAGTGTGCATAAGAAATATGTAAAGGGAAAGAAGTGTGCATAAGAAATATGTAAAGGGAAAGAAGTGTGCATAAGAAATATGTAAAGGGAAAGAAGTGTGCATCAGAAATATGTAAAGGGAAAGAAGTGTGCATAAGAAATATGTAAAGGGAAAGAAGTGTGCATAAGAAATATGTAAAGGGAAAGAAGTGTGCATAAGAAATATGTAAAGGGAAAGAAGTGTGCATAAGAAATATGTAAAGGGAAAGAAGTGTGCATAAGAAATATGTAAAGGGAAAGAAGTGTGCATAAGAAATAAACACATGATGTGGGAACAAGCCCTCGAGTTAAATATGTAAAGGGAAAGAAGTGTGCATAAGAAATATGTAAAGGGAAAGAAGTGTGCATAAGAAATATGTAAAGGGAAAGAAGTGTGCATAAGAAATAAACACATGATGTGGGAACAAGCCCTCGAGTTAAACATGTAAAGGGAAAGAAGTGTGCATAAGAAATATGTAAAGGGAAAGAAGTGTGCATAAGAAATATGTAAAGGGAAAGAAGTGTGCATAAGAAATATGTAAAGGGAAAGAAGTGTGCATAAGAAATATGTAAAGGGAAAGAAGTGTGCATAAGAAATATGTAAAGGGAAAGAAGTGTGCATAAGAAATATGTAAAGGGAAAGAAGTGTGCATAAGAAATATGTAAAGGGAAAGAAGTGTGCATAAGAAATATGTAAAGGGAAAGAAGTGTGCATAAGAAATATGTTAAGGGAAAGAAGTGTGCATAAGAAATATGTAAAGGGAAAGAAGTGTGCATAAGAAATATGTAAAGGGAAAGAAGTGTGCATAAGAAATATGTAAAGGGAAAGAAGTGTGCATAAGAAATATGTAAAGGGAAAGAAGTGTGCATAAGAAATATGTAAAGGGAAAGAAGTGTGCATAAGAAATATGTAAAGGGAAAGAAGTGTGCATAAGAAATATGTAAAGGGAAAGAAGTGTGCATAAGAAATATGTAAAGGGAAAGAAGTGTGCATAAGAAATATGTAAAGGGAAAGAAGTGTGCATAAGAAATATGTAAAGGGAAAGAAGTGTGCATAAGAAATATGTAAAGGGAAAGAAGTGTGCATAAGAAATAAACACATGATGTCGGGACAAGCCCTCGAGTTAAATATGTAAAGGGAAAGAAGTGTGCATAAGAAATAATAAAGGGAAAGAAGTGTGCATAAGAAATATGTAAAGGGAAAGAAGTGTGCATAAGAAATATGTAAAGGGAAAGAAGTGTGCATAAGAAATATGTAAAGGGAAAGAAGTGTGCATAAGAAATATGTAAAGGGAAAGAAGTGTGCATAAGAAATATGTAAAGGGAAAGAAGTGTGCATAAGAAATATGTAAAGGGAAAGAAGTGTGCATAAGAAATATGTAAAGGGAAAGAAGTGTGCATAAGAAATATGTAAAGGGAAAGAAGTGTGCATAAGAAATATGTAAAGGGAAAGAAGTGTGCATAAGAAATAAACACATGATGTCGGGACAAGCCCTCGAGTTAAATATGTAAAGGGAAAGAAGTGTGCATAAGAAATAATAAAGGGAAAGAAGTGTGCATAAGAAATATGTAAAGGGAAAGAAGTGTGCATAAGAAATATGTAAAGGGAAAGAAGTGTGCATAAGAAATATGTAAAGGGAAAGAAGTGTGCCTAAGAAATATCTAAAGGGAAAGAAGTGTGCATAAGAAATATGTAAAGGGAAAGAAGTGTGCATAAGAAATATGTAAAGGGAAAGAAGTGTGCATAAGAAATATGTAAAGGGAAAGAAGTGTGCATAAGAAATATGTAAAGGGAAAGAAGTGTGCATAAGAAATATGTAAAGGGAAAGAAGTGTGCATAAGAAATATGTAAAGGGAAAGAAGTGTGCATAAGAAATATGTAAAGGGAAAGAAGTGTGCATAAGAAATATGTAAAGGGAAAGAAGTGTGCATAAGAAATATGTAAAGGGAAAGAAGTGTGCATAAGAAATATGTAAAGGGAAAGAAGTGTGCATAAGAAATATGTAAAGGGAAAGAAGTGTGCATAAGAAATATGTAAAGGGAAAGAAGTGTGCATAAGAAATATGTAAAGGGAAAGAAGTGTGCATAAGACATATGTAAAGGGAAAGAAGTGTGCATAAGAAATATGTAAAGGGAAAGAAGTGTGCATAAAAAATATGTAAAGGGAAAGAAGTGTGCATAAGAAATATGTAAAGGGAAAGAAGTGTGCATAAGAAATATGTAAAGGGAAAGAAGTGTGCATAAGAAATATGTAAAGGGAAAGAAGTGTGCATAAGAAATAAACACATGATGTGGGAACAAGCCCTCGAGTTAAATATGTAAAGGGAAAGAAGTGTGCATAAAAAATATGTAAAGGGAAAGAAGTGTGCATAAGAAATATGTAAAGGGAAAGAAGTGTGCATAAGAAATAAACACATGATGTGGGAACAAGCCCTCGAGTTAAATATGTAAAGGGAAAGAAGTGTGCATAAGAAATAAACACATGATGTGGGAACAAGCCGTCGAGTTAAATATGTAAAGGGAAAGAAGTGTGCATAAGAAATATGTAAAGGGAAAGAAGTGTGCATAAGAAATATGTAAAGGGAAAGAAGTGTGCATAAGAAATATGTAAAGGGAAAGAAGTGTGCATAAGAAATATGTAAAGGGAAAGAAGTGTGCATAAGGAATATGTAAAGGGAAAGAAGTGTGCATAAGAAATAATCAAGGGAAAGAAGTGTGCATAAGAAATATGTAAAGGGAAAGAAGTGTGCATAAGAAATATGTAAAGGGAAAGAAGTGTGCATAAGAAATATGTAAAGGGAAAGAAGTGTGCATAAGAAATATGTAAAGGGAAAGAAGTGTGCATAAGAAATATGTAAAGGGAAAGAAGTGTGCATAAGAAATATGTAAAGGGAAAGAAGTGTGCATAAGAAATATGTAAAGGGAAAGAAGTGTGCATAAGAAATATGTAAAGGGAAAGAAGTGTGCATAAGACATATGTAAAGGGAAAGAAGTGTGCATAAGAAATATGTAAAGGGAAAGAAGTGTGCATAAAAAATATGTAAAGGGAAAGAAGTGTGCATAAGAAATATGTAAAGGGAAAGAAGTGTGCATAAGAAATATGTAAAGGGAAAGAAGTGTGCATAAGAAATATGTAAAGGGAAAGAAGTGTGCATAAGAAATAAACACATGATGTGGGAACAAGCCCTCGAGTTAAATATGTAAAGGGAAAGAAGTGTGCATAAAAAATATGTAAAGGGAAAGAAGTGTGCATAAGAAATATGTAAAGGGAAAGAAGTGTGCATAAGAAATAAACACATGATGTGGGAACAAGCCCTCGAGTTAAATATGTAAAGGGAAAGAAGTGTGCATAAGAAATAAACACATGATGTGGGAACAAGCCGTCGAGTTAAATATGTAAAGGGAAAGAAGTGTGCATAAGAAATATGTAAAGGGAAAGAAGTGTGCATAAGAAATATGTAAAGGGAAAGAAGTGTGCATAAGAAATATGTAAAGGGAAAGAAGTGTGCATAAGAAATATGTAAAGGGAAAGAAGTGTGCATAAGGAATATGTAAAGGGAAAGAAGTGTGCATAAGAAATAATCAAGGGAAAGAAGTGTGCATAAGAAATATGTAAAGGGAAAGAAGTGTGCATAAGAAATATGTAAAGGGAAAGAAGTGTGCATAAGAAATATATAAAGGGAAAGAAGTGTGCATAAGAAATATGTAAAGGGAAAGAAGTGTGCATAAGAAATATGTAAAGGGAAAGAAGTGTGCATAAGAATTATGTAAAGGTAAAGAAGTGTGCATAAGAAATATGTAAAGGGAAAGAAGTGTGCATAAGAAATAATAAAGGGAAAGAAGTGTGCATAAGAAATATGTAAAGGGAAAGAAGTGTGCATAAGAAATATGTAAAGGGAAAGAAGTGTGCATAAGAAATATGTAAATGGAAAGAAGTGTGCATAAGAAATATGTAAAGGGAAAGAAGTGTGCATAAGAAATTATAAAGGGAAAGAAGTGTGCATAAGAAATATGTAAAGGGAAAGAAGTGTGCATAAGAAATATGTAAAGGGAAAGAAGTGTGCATAGTGAATATGTAAAGGGAAAGAAGTGTGCATAAGAAATATCTAAAGGGAAAGAAGTGTGCATAAGAAATATGTAAAGGGAAAGAAGTGTGCATAAGAAATATGTAAAGGGAAAGAAGTGTGCATAAGAAATATGTAAAGGGAAAGAAGTGTGCATCAGAAATATGTAAAGGGAAAGAAGTGTGCATAAGAAATATGTAAAGGGAAAGAAGTGTGCATAAGAAATATGTAAAGGGAAAGAAGTGTGCATAAGAAATATGTAAAGGGAAAGAAGTGTGCATAAGAAATATGTAAAGGGAAAGAAGTGTGCATAAGAAATATGTAAAGGGAAAGAAGTGTGCATAAGAAATAAACACATGATGTGGGAACAAGCCCTCGAGTTAAATATGTAAAGGGAAAGAAGTGTGCATAAGAAATATGTAAAGGGAAAGAAGTGTGCATAAGAAATATGTAAAGGGAAAGAAGTGTGCATAAGAAATAAACACATGATGTGGGAACAAGCCCTCGAGTTAAACATGTAAAGGGAAAGAAGTGTGCATAAGAAATATGTAAAGGGAAAGAAGTGTGCATAAGAAATATGTAAAGGGAAAGAAGTGTGCATAAGAAATATGTAAAGGGAAAGAAGTGTGCATAAGAAATATGTAAAGGGAAAGAAGTGTGCATAAGAAATATGTAAAGGGAAAGAAGTGTGCATAAGAAATATGTAAAGGGAAAGAAGTGTGCATAAGAAATATGTAAAGGGAAAGAAGTGTGCATAAGAAATATGTAAAGGGAAAGAAGTGTGCATAAGAAATATGTTAAGGGAAAGAAGTGTGCATAAGAAATATGTAAAGGGAAAGAAGTGTGCATAAGAAATATGTAAAGGGAAAGAAGTGTGCATAAGAAATATGTAAAGGGAAAGAAGTGTGCATAAGAAATATGTAAAGGGAAAGAAGTGTGCATAAGAAATATGTAAAGGGAAAGAAGTGTGCATAAGAAATATGTAAAGGGAAAGAAGTGTGCATAAGAAATATGTAAAGGGAAAGAAGTGTGCATAAGAAATATGTAAAGGGAAAGAAGTGTGCATAAGAAATATGTAAAGGGAAAGAAGTGTGCATAAGAAATATGTAAAGGGAAAGAAGTGTGCATAAGAAATATGTAAAGGGAAAGAAGTGTGCATAAGAAATAAACACATGATGTCGGGACAAGCCCTCGAGTTAAATATGTAAAGGGAAAGAAGTGTGCATAAGAAATAATAAAGGGAAAGAAGTGTGCATAAGAAATATGTAAAGGGAAAGAAGTGTGCATAAGAAATATGTAAAGGGAAAGAAGTGTGCATAAGAAATATGTAAAGGGAAAGAAGTGTGCATAAGAAATATGTAAAGGGAAAGAAGTGTGCATAAGAAATATGTAAAGGGAAAGAAGTGTGCATAAGAAATATGTAAAGGGAAAGAAGTGTGCATAAGAAATATGTAAAGGGAAAGAAGTGTGCATAAGAAATATGTAAAGGGAAAGAAGTGTGCATAAGAAATATGTAAAGGGAAAGAAGTGTGCATAAGAAATAAACACATGATGTCGGGACAAGCCCTCGAGTTAAATATGTAAAGGGAAAGAAGTGTGCATAAGAAATAATAAAGGGAAAGAAGTGTGCATAAGAAATATGTAAAGGGAAAGAAGTGTGCATAAGAAATATGTAAAGGGAAAGAAGTGTGCATAAGAAATATGTAAAGGGAAAGAAGTGTGCCTAAGAAATATCTAAAGGGAAAGAAGTGTGCATAAGAAATATGTAAAGGGAAAGAAGTGTGCATAAGAAATATGTAAAGGGAAAGAAGTGTGCATAAGAAATATGTAAAGGGAAAGAAGTGTGCATAAGAAATATGTAAAGGGAAAGAAGTGTGCATAAGAAATATGTAAAGGGAAAGAAGTGTGCATAAGAAATATGTAAAGGGAAAGAAGTGTGCATAAGAAATATGTAAAGGGAAAGAAGTGTGCATAAGAAATATGTAAAGGGAAAGAAGTGTGCATAAGAAATATGTAAAGGGAAAGAAGTGTGCATAAGAAATATGTAAAGGGAAAGAAGTGTGCATAAGAAATATGTAAAGGGAAAGAAGTGTGCATTAGAAATATGTAAAGGGAAAGAAGTGTGCATAAGAAATATGTAAAGGGAAAGAAGTGTGCATAAGACATATGTAAAGGGAAAGAAGTGTGCATAAGAAATATGTAAAGGGAAAGAAGTGTGCATAAAAAATATGTAAAGGGAAAGAAGTGTGCATAAGAAATATGTAAAGGGAAAGAAGTGTGCATAAGAAATATGTAAAGGGAAAGAAGTGTGCATAAGAAATATGTAAAGGGAAAGAAGTGTGCATAAGAAATAAACACATGATGTGGGAACAAGCCCTCGAGTTAAATATGTAAAGGGAAAGAAGTGTGCATAAAAAATATGTAAAGGGAAAGAAGTGTGCATAAGAAATATGTAAAGGGAAAGAAGTGTGCATAAGAAATAAACACATGATGTGGGAACAAGCCCTCGAGTTAAATATGTAAAGGGAAAGAAGTGTGCATAAGAAATAAACACATGATGTGGGAACAAGCCGTCGAGTTAAATATGTAAAGGGAAAGAAGTGTGCATAAGAAATATGTAAAGGGAAAGAAGTGTGCATAAGAAATATGTAAAGGGAAAGAAGTGTGCATAAGAAATATGTAAAGGGAAAGAAGTGTGCATAAGAAATATGTAAAGGGAAAGAAGTGTGCATAAGGAATATGTAAAGGGAAAGAAGTGTGCATAAGAAATAATCAAGGGAAAGAAGTGTGCATAAGAAATATGTAAAGGGAAAGAAGTGTGCATAAGAAATATGTAAAGGGAAAGAAGTGTGCATAAGAAATATATAAAGGGAAAGAAGTGTGCATAAGAAATATGTAAAGGGAAAGAAGTGTGCATAAGAAATATGTAAAGGGAAAGAAGTGTGCATAAGAATTATGTAAAGGTAAAGAAGTGTGCATAAGAAATATGTAAAGGGAAAGAAGTGTGCATAAGAAATATGTAAAGGGAAAGAAGTGTGCATAAGAAATATGTAAAGGGAAAGAAGTGTGCATAAGAAATATGTAAAGGGAAAGAAGTGTGCATAAGAAATATGTAAAGGGAAAGAAGTGTGCATAAGAAATATGTAAAGGGAAAGAAGTGTGCATAAGAAATAAACACATGATGTGGGAACAAGCCCTCGAGTTAAATATGTAAAGGGAAAGAAGTGTGCATAAGAAATATGTAAAGGGAAAGAAGTGTGCATAAGAAATATGTAAAGGGAAAGAAGTGTGCATAAGAAATAAACACATGATGTGGGAACAAGCCCTCGAGTTAAACATGTAAAGGGAAAAAAGTGTGCATAAGAAATATGTAAAGGGAAAGAAGTGTGCATAAGAAATATGTAAAGGGAAAGAAGTGTGCATAAGAAATATGTAAAGGGAAAGAAGTGTGCATAAGAAATATGTAAAGGGAAAGAAGTGTGCATAAGAAATATGTAAAGGGAAAGAAGTGTGCATAAGAAATATGTAAAGGGAAAGAAGTGTGCATAAGAAATATGTAAAGGGAAAGAAGTGTGCATAAGAAATATGTAAAGGGAAAGAAGTGTGCATAAGAAATATGTTAAGGGAAAGAAGTGTGCATAAGAAATATGTAAAGGGAAAGAAGTGTGCATAAGAAATATGTAAAGGGAAAGAAGTGTGCATAAGAAATATGTAAAGGGAAAGAAGTGTGCATAAGAAATATGTAAAGGGAAAGAAGTGTGCATAAGAAATATGTAAAGGGAAAGAAGTGTGCATAAGAAATATGTAAAGGGAAAGAAGTGTGCATAAGAAATATGTAAAGGGAAAGAAGTGTGCATAAGAAATATGTAAAGGGAAAGAAGTGTGCATAAGAAATATGTAAAGGGAAAGAAGTGTGCATAAGAAATATGTAAAGGGAAAGAAGTGTGCATAAGAAATATGTAAAGGGAAAGAAGTGTGCATAAGAAATAAACACATGATGTCGGGACAAGCCCTCGAGTTAAATATGTAAAGGGAAAGAAGTGTGCATAAGAAATAATAAAGGGAAAGAAGTGTGCATAAGAAATATGTAAAGGGAAAGAAGTGTGCATAAGAAATATGTAAAGGGAAAGAAGTGTGCATAAGAAATATGTAAAGGGAAAGAAGTGTGCCTAAGAAATATGTAAAGGGAAAGAAGTGTGCATAAGAAATATGTAAAGGGAAAGAAGTGTGCATAAGAAATATGTAAAGGGAAAGAAGTGTGCATAAGAAATATGTAAAGGGAAAGAAGTGTGCATAAGAAATATGTAAAGGGAAAGAAGTGTGCATAAGAAATATGTAAAGGGAAAGAAGTGTGCATAAGAAATATGTAAAGGGAAAGAAGTGTGCATAAGAAATATGTAAAGGGAAAGAAGTGTGCATAAGAAATATGTAAAGGGAAAGAAGTGTGCATAAGAAATATGTAAAGGGAAAGAAGTGTGCATAAGAAATATGTAAAGGGAAAGAAGTGTGCATAAGAAATATGTAAAGGGAAAGAAGTGTGCATAAGAAATATGTAAAGGGAAAGAAGTGTGCATAAGAAATATGTAAAGGGAAAGAAGTGTGCATAAGACATATGTAAAGGGAAATAAGTGTGCATAAGAAATATGTAAAGGGAAAGAAGTGTGCATAAAAAATATGTAAAGGGAAAGAAGTGTGCATAAGAAATATGTAAAGGGAAAGAAGTGTGCATAAGAAATATGTAAAGGGAAAGAAGTGTGCATAAGAAATATGTAAAGGGAAAGAAGTGTGCATAAGAAATAAACACATGATGTGGGAACAAGCCCTCGAGTTAAATATGTAAAGGGAAAGAAGTGTGCATAAAAAATATGTAAAGGGAAAGAAGTGTGCATAAGAAATATGTAAAGGGAAAGAAGTGTGCATAAGAAATAAACACATGATGTGGGAACAAGCCCTCGAGTTAAATATGTAAAGGGAAAGAAGTGTGCATAAAAAATATGTAAAGGGAAAGAAGTGTGCATAAGAAATATGTAAAGGGAAAGAAGTGTGCATAAGAAATAAACACATGATGTGGGAACAAGCCCTCGAGTTAAATATGTAAAGGGAAAGAAGTGTGCATAAGAAATAAACACATGATGTGGGAACAAGCCGTCGAGTTAAATATGTAAAGGGAAAGAAGTGTGCATAAGAAATAAACACATGATGTGGGAACAAGCCCTCGAGTTAAATATGTAAAGGGAAAGAAGTGTGCATAAGAAATAAACACATGATGTGGGAACAAGCCGTCGAGTTAAATATGTAAAGGGAAAGAAGTGTGCATAAGAAATATGTAAAGGGAAAGAAGTGTGCATAAGAAATATGTAAAGGGAAAGAAGTGTGCATAAGAAATATGTAAAGGGAAAGAAGTGTGCATAAGAAATATGTAAAGGGAAAGAAGTGTGCATAAGGAATATGTAAAGGGAAAGAAGTGTGCATAAGAAATAATCAAGGGAAAGAAGTGTGCATAAGAAATATGTAAAGGGAAAGAAGTGTGCATAAGAAATATGTAAAGGGAAAGAAGTGTGCATAAGAAATATGTAAAGGGAAAGAAGTGTGCATAAGAAATATGTAAAGGGAAAGAAGTGTGCATGAGAAATATGTAAAGGGAAAGAAGTGTGCATAAGAAATATGTAAAGGGAAAGAAGTGTGCATAAGAAATATGTAAAGGGAAAGAAGTGTGCATAAGAAATATGTAAAGGGAAAGAAGTGTGCATAAGAAATATGTAAAGGGAAAGAAGTGTGCATAAGAAATAAACACATGATGTCGGGACAAGCCCTCGAGTTAAATATGTAAAGGGAAAGAAGTGTGCATAAGAAATAATAAAGGGAAAGAAGTGTGCATAAGAAATATGTAAAGGGAAAGAAGTGTGCATAAGAAATATGTAAAGGGAAAGAAGTGTGCATAAGAAATATGTAAAGGGAAAGAAGTGTGCCTAAGAAATATGTAAAGGGAAAGAAGTGTGCATAAGAAATATGTAAAGGGAAAGAAGTGTGCATAAGAAATATGTAAAGGGAAAGAAGTGTGCATAAGAAATATGTAAAGGGAAAGAAGTGTGCATAAGAAATATGTAAAGGGAAAGAAGTGTGCATAAGAAATATGTAAAGGGAAAGAAGTGTGCATAAGAAATATGTAAAGGGAAAGAAGTGTGCATAAGAAATATGTAAAGGGAAAGAAGTGTGCATAAGAAATATGTAAAGGGAAAGAAGTGTGCATAAGAAATATGTAAAGGGAAAGAAGTGTGCATAAGAAATATGTAAAGGGAAAGAAGTGTGCATAAGAAATATGTAAAGGGAAAGAAGTGTGCATAAGAAATATGTAAAGGGAAAGAAGTGTGCATAAGAAATATGTAAAGGGAAAGAAGTGTGCATTAGAAATATGTAAAGGGAAAGAAGTGTGCATAAGAAATATGTAAAGGGAAAGAAGTGTGCATAAGACATATGTAAAGGGAAAGAAGTGTGCATAAGAAATATGTAAAGGGAAAGAAGTGTGCATAAAAAATATGTAAAGGGAAAGAAGTGTGCATAAGAAATATGTAAAGGGAAAGAAGTGTGCATAAGAAATATGTAAAGGGAAAGAAGTGTGCATAAGAAATATGTAAAGGGAAAGAAGTGTGCATAAGAAATAAACACATGATGTGGGAACAAGCCCTCGAGTTAAATATGTAAAGGGAAAGAAGTGTGCATAAAAAATATGTAAAGGGAAAGAAGTGTGCATAAGAAATATGTAAAGGGAAAGAAGTGTGCATAAGAAATAAACACATGATGTGGGAACAAGCCCTCGAGTTAAATATGTAAAGGGAAAGAAGTGTGCATAAGAAATAAACACATGATGTGGGAACAAGCCGTCGAGTTAAATATGTAAAGGGAAAGAAGTGTGCATAAGAAATATGTAAAGGGAAAGAAGTGTGCATAAGAAATATGTAAAGGGAAAGAAGTGTGCATAAGAAATATGTAAAGGGAAAGAAGTGTGCATAAGAAATATGTAAAGGGAAAGAAGTGTGCATAAGGAATATGTAAAGGGAAAGAAGTGTGCATAAGAAATAATCAAGGGAAAGAAGTGTGCATAAGAAATATGTAAAGGGAAAGAAGTGTGCATAAGAAATATGTAAAGGGAAAGAAGTGTGCATAAGAAATATATAAAGGGAAAGAAGTGTGCATAAGAAATATGTAAAGGGAAAGAAGTGTGCATAAGAAATATGTAAAGGGAAAGAAGTGTGCATAAGAATTATGTAAAGGTAAAGAAGTGTGCATAAGAAATATGTAAAGGGAAAGAAGTGTGCATAAGAAATATGTAAAGGGAAAGAAGTGTGCATAAGAAATATGTAAAGGGAAAGAAGTGTGCATAAGAAATATGTAAAGGGAAAGAAGTGTGCATAAGAAATATGTAAAGGGAAAGAAGTGTGCATAAGAAATATGTAAAGGGAAAGAAGTGTGCATAAGAAATAAACACATGATGTGGGAACAAGCCCTCGAGTTAAATATGTAAAGGGAAAGAAGTGTGCATAAGAAATATGTAAAGGGAAAGAAGTGTGCATAAGAAATATGTAAAGGGAAAGAAGTGTGCATAAGAAATAAACACATGATGTGGGAACAAGCCCTCGAGTTAAACATGTAAAGGGAAAGAAGTGTGCATAAGAAATATGTAAAGGGAAAGAAGTGTGCATAAGAAATATGTAAAGGGAAAGAAGTGTGCATAAGAAATATGTAAAGGGAAAGAAGTGTGCATAAGAAATATGTAAAGGGAAAGAAGTGTGCATAAGAAATATGTAAAGGGAAAGAAGTGTGCATAAGAAATATGTAAAGGGAAAGAAGTGTGCATAAGAAATATGTAAAGGGAAAGAAGTGTGCATAAGAAATATGTAAAGGGAAAGAAGTGTGCATAAGAAATATGTTAAGGGAAAGAAGTGTGCATAAGAAATATGTAAAGGGAAAGAAGTGTGCATAAGAAATATGTAAAGGGAAAGAAGTGTGCATAAGAAATATGTAAAGGGAAAGAAGTGTGCATAAGAAATATGTAAAGGGAAAGAAGTGTGCATAAGAAATATGTAAAGGGAAAGAAGTGTGCATAAGAAATATGTAAAGGGAAAGAAGTGTGCATAAGAAATATGTAAAGGGAAAGAAGTGTGCATAAGAAATATGTAAAGGGAAAGAAGTGTGCATAAGAAATATGTAAAGGGAAAGAAGTGTGCATAAGAAATATGTAAAGGGAAAGAAGTGTGCATAAGAAATATGTAAAGGGAAAGAAGTGTGCATAAGAAATAAACACATGATGTCGGGACAAGCCCTCGAGTTAAATATGTAAAGGGAAAGAAGTGTGCATAAGAAATAATAAAGGGAAAGAAGTGTGCATAAGAAATATGTAAAGGGAAAGAAGTGTGCATAAGAAATATGTAAAGGGAAAGAAGTGTGCATAAGAAATATGTAAAGGGAAAGAAGTGTGCCTAAGAAATATGTAAAGGGAAAGAAGTGTGCATAAGAAATATGTAAAGGGAAAGAAGTGTGCATAAGAAATATGTAAAGGGAAAGAAGTGTGCATACGAAATATGTAAAGGGAAAGAAGTGTGCATAAGAAATATGTAAAGGGAAAGAAGTGTGCATAAGAAATATGTAAAGGGAAAGAAGTGTGCATAAGAAATATGTAAAGGCAAAGAAGTGTGCATAAGAAATATGTAAAGGGAAAGAAGTGTGCATAAGAAATATGTAAAGGGAAAGAAGTGTGCATAAGAAATATGTAAAGGGAAAGAAGTGTGCATAAGAAATATGTAAAGGGAAAGAAGTGTGCATAAGAAATATGTAAAGGGAAAGAAGTGTGCATAAGAAATATGTAAAGGGAAAGAAGTGTGCATAAGAAATATGTAAAGGGAAAAAAGTGTGCATAAGACATATGTAAAGGGAAAGAAGTGTGCATAAGAAATATGTAAAGGGAAAGAAGTGTGCATAAAAAATATGTAAAGGGAAAGAAGTGTGCATAAGAAATATGTAAAGGGAAAGAAGTGTGCATAAGAAATATGTAAAGGGAAAGAAGTGTGCATAAGAAATATGTAAAGGGAAAGAAGTGTGCATAAGAAATAAACACATGATGTGGGAACAAGCCCTCGAGTTAAATATGTAAAGGGAAAGAAGTGTGCATAAAAAATATGTAAAGGGAAAGAAGTGTGCATAAGAAATATGTAAAGGGAAAGAAGTGTGCATAAGAAATAAACACATGATGTGGGAACAAGCCCTCGAGTTAAATATGTAAAGGGAAAGAAGTGTGCATAAGAAATAAACACATGATGTGGGAACAAGCCGTCGAGTTAAATATGTAAAGGGAAAGAAGTGTGCATAAGAAATAAACACATGATGTGGGAACAAGCCCTCGAGTTAAATATGTAAAGGGAAAGAAGTGTGCATAAGAAATAAACACATGATGTGGGAACAAGCCGTCGAGTTAAATATGTAAAGGGAAAGAAGTGTGCATAAGAAATATGTAAAGGGAAAGAAGTGTGCATAAGAAATATGTAAAGGGAAAGAAGTGTGCATAAGAAATATGTAAAGGGAAAGAAGTGTGCATAAGAAATATGTAAAGGGAAAGAAGTGTGCATAAGGAATATGTAAAGGGAAAGAAGTGTGCATAAGAAATAATCAAGGGAAAGAAGTGTGCATAAGAAATATGTAAAGGGAAAGAAGTGTGCATAAGAAATATGTAAAGGGAAAGAAGTGTGCATAAGAAATATATAAAGGGAAAGAAGTGTGCATAAGAAATATGTAAAGGGAAAGAAGTGTGCATAAGAATTATGTAAAGGTAAAGAAGTGTGCATAAGAAATATGTAAAGGGAAAGAAGTGTGCATAAGAAATAATAAAGGGAAAGAAGTGTGCATAAGAAATATGTAAAGGGAAAGAAGTGTGCATAAGAAATATGTAAAGGGAAAGAAGTGTGCATAAGAAATATGTAAATGGAAAGAAGTGTGCATAAGAAATATGTAAAGGGAAAGAAGTGTGCATAAGAAATAATAAAGGGAAAGAAGTGTGCATAAGAAATATGTAAAGGGAAAGAAGTGTGCATAAGAAATATGTAAAGGGAAAGAAGTGTGCATAATGAATATGTAAAGGGAAAGAAGTGTGCATAAGAAATATCTAAAGGGAAAGAAGTGTGCATAAGAAATATGTAAAGGGAAAGAAGTGTGCATAAGAAATATGTAAAGGGAAAGAAGTGTGCATAAGAAATATGTAAAGGGAAAGAAGTGTGCATCAGAAATATGTAAAGGGAAAGAAGTGTGCATAAGAAATATGTAAAGGGAAAGAAGTGTGCATAAGAAATATGTAAAGGGAAAGAAGTGTGCATAAGAAATATGTAAAGGGAAAGAAGTGTGCATAAGAAATATGTAAAGGGAAAGAAGTGTGCATAAGAAATATGTAAAGGGAAAGAAGTGTGCATAAGAAATATGTAAAGGGAAAGAAGTGTGCATAAGAAATAAACACATGATGTGGGAACAAGCCCTCGAGTTAAATATGTAAAGGGAAAGAAGTGTGCATAAGAAATATGTAAAGGGAAAGAAGTGTGCATAAGAAATATGTAAAGGGAAAGAAGTGTGCATAAGAAATAAACACATGATGTGGGAACAAGCCCTCGAGTTAAACATGTAAAGGGAAAGAAGTGTGCATAAGAAATATGTAAAGGGAAAGAAGTGTGCATAATAAATATGTAAAGGGAAAGAAGTGTGCATAAGAAATATGTAAAGGGAAAGAAGTGTGCATAAGAAATATGTAAAGGGAAAGAAGTGTGCATAAGAAATATGTAAAGGGAAAGAAGTGTGCATAAGAAATATGTAAAGGGAAAGAAGTGTGCATAAGAAATATGTAAAGGGAAAGAAGTGTGCATAAGAAATATGTAAAGGGAAAGAAGTGTGCATAAGAAATATGTTAAGGGAAAGAAGTGTGCATACGAAATATGTAAAGGGAAAGAAGTGTGCATAAGAAATATGTAAAGGGAAAGAAGTGTGCATAAGAAATATGTAAAGGGAAAGAAGTGTGCATAAGAAATATGTAAAGGGAAAGAAGTGTGCATAAGAAATATGTAAAGGGAAAGAAGTGTGCATAAGAAATATGTAAAGGGAAAGAAGTGTGCATGAGAAATATGTAAAGGGAAAGAAGTGTGCATAAGAAATATGTAAAGGGAAAGAAGTGTGCATAAGAAATATGTAAAGGGAAAGAAGTGTGCATAAGAAATAAACACATGATGTCGGGACAAGCCCTCGAGTTAAATATGTAAAGGGAAAGAAGTGTGCATAAGAAATAATAAAGGGAAAGAAGTGTGCATAAGAAATATGTAAAGGGAAAGAAGTGTGCATAAGAAATATGTAAAGGGAAAGAAGTGTGCATAAGAAATATGTAAAGGGAAAGAAGTGTGCCTAAGAAATATGTAAAGGGAAAGAAGTGTGCATAAGAAATATGTAAAGGGAAAGAAGTGTGCATAAGAAATATGTAAAGGGAAAGAAGTGTGCATAAGAAATATGTAAATGGAAAGAAGTGTGCATAAGAAATATGTAAAGGGAAAGAAGTGTGCATAAGAAATATGTAAAGGGAAAGAAGTGTGCATAAGAAATATGTAAAGGGAAAGAAGTGTGCATAAGAAATATGTAAAGGGAAAGAAGTGTGCATAAGAAATATGTAAAGGGAAAGAAGTGTGCATAAGAAATATGTAAAGGGAAAGAAGTGTGCATAAGAAATATGTAAAGGGAAAGAAGTGTGCATAAGAAATATGTAAAGGGAAAGAAGTGTGCATAAGAAATATGTAAAGGGAAAGAAGTGTGCATAAGAAATATGTAAAGGGAAAGAAGTGTGCATAAGAAATATGTAAAGGGAAAGAAGTGTGCATAAGACATATGTAAAGGGAAAGAAGTGTGCATAAGAAATATGTAAAGGGAAAGAAGTGTGCATAAAAAATATGTAAAGGGAAAGAAGTGTGCATAAGAAATATGTAAAGGGAAAGAAGTGTGCATAAGAAATATGTAAAGGGAAAGAAGTGTGCATAAGAAATATGTAAAGGGAAAGAAGTGTGCATAAGAAATAAACACATGATGTGGGAACAAGCCCTCGAGTTAAATATGTAAAGGGAAAGAAGTGTGCATAAAAAATATGTAAAGGGAAAGAAGTGTGCATAAGAAATATGTAAAGGAAAAGAAGTGTGCATAAGAAATAAACACATGATGTGGGAACAAGCCCTCGAGTTAAATATGTAAAGGGAAAGAAGTGTGCATAAGAAATAAACACATGATGTGGGAACAAGCCGTCGAGTTAAATATGTAAAGGGAAAGAAGTGTGCATAAGAAATATGTAAAGGGAAAGAAGTGTGCATAAGAAATATGTAAAGGGAAAGAAGTGTGCATAAGAAATATGTAAAGGGAAAGAAGTGTGCATAAGAAATATGTAAAGGGAAAGAAGTGTGCATAAGGAATTTGTAAAGGGAAAGAAGTGTGCATAAGAAATAATCAAGGGAAAGAAGTGTGCATAAGAAATATGTAAAGGGAAAGAAGTGTGCATAAGAAATATGTAAAGGGAAAGAAGTGTGCATAAGAAATATGTAAAGGGAAAGAAGTGTGCATAAGAAATATGTAAAGGGAAAGAAGTGTGCATAAGAAATATGTAAAGGGAAAGAAGTGTGCATAAGAAATATGTAAAGGGAAATAAGTGTGCATAAGAAATATGTAAAGGGAAAGAAGTGTGCATAAGAAATATGTAAAGGGAAATAAGTGTGCATAAGAAATATGTAAAGGGAAAGAAGTGTGCATAAGAAATATGTAAAGGGAAAGAAGTGTGCATAAGAAATATGTAAAGGGAAAGAAGTGTGCATAAGAAATATGTAAAGGGAAAGAAGTGTGCATAAGAAATATTTAAAGGGAAAGAAGTGTGCATAAGAAATATGTAAAGGGAAAGAAGTGTGCATAAGAAATATGTAAAGGGAAAGAAGTGTGCATAAGAAATATGTAAAGGGAAAGAAGTGTGCATAAGAAATAAACACATGATGTGGGAACAAGCCCTCGAGTTAAATATGTCAAGGGAAAGAAGTGTGCATAAGAAATATGTAAAGGGAAATAAGTGTGCATAAGAAATATGTAAAGGGAAAGAAGTGTGCATAAGAAATAAACACATGATGTGGGAACAAGCCCTCGAGTTAAATATGTAAAGGGAAAGAAGTGTGCATAAGAAATATGTAAAGGGAAAGAAGTGTGCATAAGAAATATGTAAAGGGAAAGAAGTGTGCATAAGAAATATGTAAAGGGAAAGAAGTGTGCATAAGAAATATGTAAAGGGAAAGAAGTGTGCATAAGAAATATGTAAAGGGAAAGAAGTGTGCATAAGAAATATGTAAAGGGAAAGAAGTGTGCATAAGAAATATGTAAAGGGAAAGAAGTGTGCATAAGAAATATGTAAAGGGAAAGAAGTGTGCATAAGAAATATGTAAAGGGAAAGAAGTGTGCATAAGAAATATGTAAATGGAAAGAAGTGTGCATAAGAAATATGTAAAGGGAAAGAAGTGTGCATAAGAAATATGTAAAGGGAAAGAAGTGTGCATAAGAAATATGTAAAGGGAAAGAAGTGTGCATAAGAAATATGTAAAGGGAAAGAAGTGTGCATAAGAAATATGTAAAGGGAAAGAAGTGTGCATAAGAAATATGTAAAGGGAAAGAAGTGTGCATACGAAATATGTAAAGGGAAAGAAGTGTGCATAAGAAATATGTAAAGGGAAAGAAGTGTGCATAAGAAATATGTAAAGGGAAAGAAGTGTGCATAAGAAATATGTAAAGGGAAAGAAGTGTGCATAAGAAATATGTAAAGGGAAAGAAGTGTGCATAAGAAATATGTAAAGGGAAAGAAGTGTGCATAAGAAATATGTAAAGGGAAAGAAGTGTGCATAAGAAATATGTAAAGGGAAAGAAGTGTGCATAATAAATATGTAAAGGGAAAGAAGTGTGCATAAGAAATATGTAAAGGGAAAGAAGTGTGCATAAGAAATATGTAAAGGGAAAGAAGTGTGCATAAGAAATATGTAAAGGGAAAGAAGTGTGCATAAGAAATATGTAAAGGGAAAGAAGTGTGCATAAGAAATATGTAAAGGGAAAGAAGTGTGCATAAGAAATATGTAAAGGGAAAGAAGTGTGCATAAGAAATATGTAAAGGGAAAGAAGTGTGCATAAGAAATATGTAAAGGGAAAGAAGTGTGCATAAGAAATATGTAAAGGGAAAGAAGTGTGCATAAGAAATATGTAAAGGGAAAGAAGTGTGCATAAGAAATATGTAAAGGGAAAGAAGTGTGCATAAGAAATATGTAAAGGGAAAGAAGTGTGCATAAGAAATATGTAAAGGGAAAGAAGTGTGCATAAGAAATATGTAAAGGGAAAGAAGTGTGCATAAGAAATATGTAAAGGGAAAGAAGTGTGCATAAGAAATATGTAAAGGGAAAGAAGTGTGCATAAGAAATATGTAAAGGGAAAGAAGTGTGCATAAGAAATATGTAAAGGGAAAGAAGTGTGCATAAGAAATATGTAAAGGGAAAGAAGTGTGCATAAGAAATATGTAAAGGGAAAGAAGTGTGCATAAGAAATATGTAAAGGGAAAGAAGTGTGCATAAGAAATATGTAAAGGGAAAGAAGTGAGCATAAGAAATATGTAAAGGGAAAGAAGTGTGCATAAGAAATATGTAAAGGGAAAGAAGTGTGCATAAGAAATATGTAAAGGGAAAGAAGTGTGCATAAGAAATATGTAAAGGGAAAGAAGTGTGCATAAGAAATATGTAAAGGGAAAGAAGTGTGCATAAGAAATATGTAAAGGGAAAGAAGTGTGCATAAGAAATATGTAAAGGGAAAGAAGTGTGCATAAGAAATATGTAAAGGGAAAGAAGTGTGCATAAGAAATATGTAAAGGGAAAGAAGTGTGCATAAGAAATATGTAAAGGGAAAGAAGTGTGCATAAGAAATATGTAAAGGGAAAGAAGTGTGCATAAGAAATATGTAAAGGGAAAGAAGTGTGCATAAGAAATATGTAAAGGGAAAGAAGTGTGCATAAGAAATATGTAAAGGGAAAGAAGTGTGCATAAGAAATATGTAAAGGGAAAGAAGTGTGCATAAGAAATATGTAAAGGGAAAGAAGTGTGCATAAGAAATATGTAAAGGGAAAGAAGTGTGCATAAGAAATATGTAAAGGGAAAGAAGTGTGCATAAGAAATATGTAAAGGGAAAGAAGTGTGCATAAGAAATATGTAAAGGGAAAGAAGTGTGCATAAGAAATATGTAAAGGGAAAGAAGTGTGCATAAGAAATATGTAAAGGGAAAGAAGTGTGCATAAGAAATATGTAAAGGGAAAGAAGTGTGCATAAGAAATATGTAAAGGGAAAGAAGTGTGCATAAGAAATATGTAAAGGGAAAGAAGTGTGCATAAGAAATATGTAAAGGGAAAGAAGTGTGCATAAGAAATATGTAAAGGGAAATAAGTGTGCATAAGAAATATGTAAAGGGAAAGAAGTGTGCATAAGAAATATGTAAAGGGAAAGAAGTGTGCATAAGAAATATGTAAAGGGAAAGAAGTGTGCATAAGAAATATGTAAAGGGAAAGAAGTGTGCATAAGAAATATGTAAAGGGAAAGAAGTGTGCATAAGAAATATGTAAAGGGAAAGAAGTGTGCATAAGAAATATTTAAAGGGAAAGAAGTGTGCATAAGAAATATGAAAAGGGAAAGAAGTGTGCATAAGAAATATGTAAAGGGAAAGAAGTGTGCATAAGAAATATGTAAAGGGAAAGAAGTGTGCATAAGAAATAAACACATGATGTGGGAACAAGCCCTCGAGTTAAATATGTCAAGGGAAAGAAGTGTGCATAAGAAATATGTAAAGGGAAATAAGTGTGCATAAGAAATATGTAAAGGGAAAGAAGTGTGCATAAGAAATAAACACATGATGTGGGAACAAGCCCTCGAGTTAAATATGTAAAGGGAAAGAAGTGTGCATAAGAAATATGTAAAGGGAAAGAAGTGTGCATAAGAAATATGTAAAGGGAAAGAAGTGTGCATAAGAAATATGTAAAGGGAAAGAAGTGTGCATAAGAAATATGTAAAGGGAAAGAAGTGTGCATAAGAAATATGTAAAGGGAAAGAAGTGTGCATAAGAAATATGTAAAGGGAAAGAAGTGTGCATAAGAAATATGTAAAGGGAAAGAAGTGTGCATAAGAAATATGTAAAGGGAAAGAAGTGTGCATAAGAAATATGTAAAGGGAAAGAAGTGTGCATAAGAAATATGTAAATGGAAAGAAGTGTGCATAAGAAATATGTAAAGGGAAAGAAGTGTGCATAAGAAATATGTAAAGGGAAAGAAGTGTGCATAAGAAATATGTAAAGGGAAAGAAGTGTGCATAAGAAATATGTAAAGGGAAAGAAGTGTGCATAAGAAATATGTAAAGGGAAAGAAGTGTGCATAAGAAATATGTAAAGGGAAAGAAGTGTGCATAAGAAATATGTAAAGGGAAAGAAGTGTGCATACGAAATATGTAAAGGGAAAGAAGTGTGCATACGAAATATGTAAAGGGAAAGAAGTGTGCATAAGAAATATGTAAAGGGAAAGAAGTGTGCATAAGAAATATGTAAAGGGAAAGAAGTGTGCATAAGAAATATGTAAAGGGAAAGAAGTGTGCATAAGAAATATGTAAAGGGAAAGAAGTGTGCATAATAAATATGTAAAGGGAAAGAAGTGTGCATAATAAATATGTAAAGGGAAAGAAGTGTGCATAATAAATATGTAAAGGGAAAGAAGTGTGCATAAGAAATATGTAAAGGGAAAGAAGTGTGCATAAGAAATATGTAAAGGGAAAGAAGTGTGCATAAGAAATATGTAAAGGGAAAGAAGTGTGCATAAGAAATATGTAAAGGGAAAGAAGTGTGCATAAGAAATATGTAAAGGGAAAGAAGTGTGCATAAGAAATATGTAAAGGGAAAGAAGTGTGCATAAGAAATATGTAAAGGGAAAGAAGTGTGCATAAGAAATATGTAAAGGGAAAGAAGTGTGCATAAGAAATATGTAAAGGGAAAGAAGTGTGCATAAGAAATATGTAAAGGGAAAGAAGTGTGCATAAGAAATATGTAAAGGGAAAGAAGTGTGCTTAAGAAATATGTAAAGGGAAAGAAGTGTGCATAAGAAATATGTAAAGGGAAAGAAGTGTGCATAAGAAATATGTAAAGGGAAAGAAGTGTGCATAAGAAATATGTAAAGGGAAAGAAGTGTGCATAAGAAATATGTAAAGGGAAAGAAGTGAGCATAAGAAATATGTAAAGGGAAAGAAGTGTGCATAAGAAATATGTAAAGGGAAAGAAGTGTGCATAAGAAATATGTAAAGGGAAAGAAGTGTGCATAAGAAATATGTAAAGGGAAAGAAGTGTGCATAAGAAATATGTAAAGGGAAAGAAGTGTGCATAAGAAATATGTAAAGGGAAAGAAGTGTGCATAAGAAATATGTAAAGGGAAAGAAGTGTGCATAAGAAATATGTAAAGGGAAAGAAGTGTGCATAAGAAATATGTAAAGGGAAAGAAGTGTGCATAAGAAATATGTAAAGGGAAAGAAGTGTGCATAAGAAATATGTAAAGGGAAAGAAGTGTGCATAAGAAATATGTAAAGGGAAAGAAGTGTGCATAAGAAATATGTAAAGGGAAAGAAGTGTGCATAATAAATATGTAAAGGGAAAGAAGTGTGCATAATAAATATGTAAAGGGAAAGAAGTGTGCATAAGAAATATGTAAAGGGAAAGAAGTGTGCATAA
Organism: Crossaster papposus; assembly: GCA_037893245.1. NCBI lineage: Eukaryota > Metazoa > Echinodermata > Asteroidea > Velatida > Solasteridae > Crossaster > Crossaster papposus. The sequence goes on from JBAIAA010001345.1 coordinate 66,477, forward strand.
GAAATATGTAAAGGGAAAGAAGTGTGCATAAGAAATATGTAAAGGGAAAGAAGTGTGCATAAGAAATATGTAAAGGGAAAGAAGTGTGCATAAGAAATATGTAAAGGGAAAGAAGTGTGCATAAGAAATATGTAAAGGGAAAGAAGTGTGCATAAGAAATATGTAAAGGGAAAGAAGTGTGCATAAGAAATATGTAAAGGGAAAGAAGTGTGCATAAGAAATATGTAAAGGGAAAGAAGTGTGCATAAGAAATATGTAAAGGGAAAGAAGTGTGCATAAGAAATATGTAAAGGGAAAGAAGTGTGCATAAGAAATATGTAAAGGGAAAGAAGTGTGCATAAGAAATATGTAAAGGGAAAGAAGTGTGCATAAGAAATATGTAAAGGGAAAGAAGTGTGCATAAGAAATATGTAAAGGGAAAGAAGTGTGCATAAGAAATATGTAAAGGGAAAGAAGTGTGCATAAGAAATATGTAAAGGGAAAGAAGTGTGCATAAGAAATATGTAAAGGGAAAGAAGTGTGCATAAGAAATATGTAAAGGGAAAGAAGTGTGCATAAGAAATATGTAAAGGGAAAGAAGTGTGCATAAGAAATATGTAAAGGGAAAGAAGTGTGCATAAGAAATATGTAAAGGGAAAGAAGTGTGCATAAGAAATATGTAAAGGGAAAGAAGTGTGCATAAGAAATATGTAAAGGGAAAGAAGTGTGCATAAGAAATATGTAAAGGGAAAGAAGTGTGCATAAGAAATATGTAAAGGGAAAGAAGTGTGCATAAGAAATATGTAAAGGGAAAGAAGTGTGCATAAGAAATATGTAAAGGGAAAGAAGTGTGCATAAAAAATATGTAAAGGGAAAGAAGTGTGCATAATAAATATGTAAAGGGAAAGAAGTGTGCATAATAAATATGTAAAGGGAAAGAAGTGTGCATAAGAAATATGTAAAGGGAAAGAAGTGTGCATAAGAAATATGTAAAGGGAAAGAAGTGAGCATAAGAAATATGTAAAGGGAAAGAAGTGTGCATAAGAAATATGTAAAGGGAAAGAAGTGTGCATAAGAAATATGTAAAGGGAAAGAAGTGTGCATAAGAAATATGTAAAGGGAAAGAAGTGTGCATAAGAAATATGTAAAGGGAAAGAAGTGTGCATAAGAAATATGTAAAGGGAAAGAAGTGTGCATAAGAAATATGTAAAGGGAAAGAAGTGTGCATAAGAAATATGTAAAGGGAAAGAAGTGTGCATAAGAAATATGTAAAGGAAAAGAAGTGTGCATAAGAAATATGTAAAGGGAAAGAAGTGTGCATAAGAAATATGTAAAGGGGAAGAAGTGTGCATAAGAAATATGTAAAGGGAAAGAAGTGTGCATAAGAAATATGTAAAGGGAAAGAAGTGTGCATAAGAAATATGTAAAGGGAAAGAAGTGTGCATAAGAAATATGTAAAGTGAAAGAAGTGTGCATAAGAAATATGTAAAGGGAAAGAAGTGTGCATAAGAAATATGTAAAGGGAATGAAGTGTGCATAAGAAATATGTAAAGGGAAAGAAGTGTGCATAAGAAATATGTAAAGGGAAAGAAGTGTGCATAAGAAATATGTAAAGGGAAAGAAGTGTGCATAAGAAATATGTAAAGGGAAAGAAGTGTGCATAAGAAATATGTAAAGGGAAAGAAGTGTGCATAAGAAATATGTAAAGGGAAAGAAGTGTGCATAAGAAATATGTAAAGGGAAAGAAGTGTGCATAAGAAATATGTAAAGGGAAAGAAGTGTGCATAAGAAATATGTAAAGGGAAAGAAGTGTGCATAAGAAATATGTAAAGGGAAAGAAGTGTGCATGAGAAATATGTAAAGGGAAAGAAGTGTGCATGAGAAATATGTAAAGGGAAAGAAGTGTGCATAAGAAATATGTAAAGGGAAAGAAGTGTGCATCAGAAATATGTAAAGGGAAAGAAGTGTGCATAAGAAATATGTAAAGGGAAAGAAGTGTGCATAAGAAATATGTAAAGGGAAAGAAGTGTGCATAAGAAATATGTAAAGGGAAAGAAGTGTGCATAAGAAATATGTAAAGGGAAAGAAGTGTGCATAAGAAATATGTAAAGGGAAAGAAGTGTGCATAAGAAATATGTAAAGGGAAAGAAGTGTGCATAAGAAATATGTAAAGGGAAAGAAGTGTGCATAAGAAATATGTAAAGGGAAAGAAGTGTGCATAAGAAATATGTAAAGGGAAAGAAGTGTGCATAAGAAATATGTAAAGGGAAAGAAGTGTGCATAAGAAATATGTAAAGGGAAAGAAGTGTGCATAAGAAATATGTAAAGGGAAAGAAGTGTGCATAAGAAATATGTAAAGGGAAAGAAGTGTGCATAAGAAATATGTAAAGGGAAAGAAGTGTGCATAAGACATATGTAAAGGGAAAGAAGTGTGCATAAGAAATATGTAAAGGGAAAGAAGTGTGCATAAGAAATATGTAAAGGGAAAGAAGTGTGCATAAGAAATATGTAAAGGGAAAGAAGTGTGCATAAGAAATATGTAAAGGGAAAGAAGTGTGCATAAGAAATATGTAAAGGGAAAGAAGTGTGCATAAGAAATATGTAAAGGGAAAGAAGTGTGCATAAGACATATGTAAAGGGAAAGAAGTGTGCATAAGAAATATGTAAAGGGAAAGAAGTGTGCATAAAAAATATGTAAAGGGAAAGAAGTGTGCATAAGAAATATGTAAAGGGAAAGAAGTGTGCATAAGAAATATGTAAAGGGAAAGAAGTGTGCATAAGAAATATGTAAAGGGAAAGAAGTGTGCATAAGAAATAAACACATGATGTGGGAACAAGCCCTCGAGTTAAATATGTAAAGGGAAAGAAGTGTGCATAAAAAATATGTAAAGGGAAAGAAGTGTGCATAAGAAATATGTAAAGGGAAAGAAGTGTGCATAAGAAATAAACACATGATGTGGGAACAAGCCCTCGAGTTAAATATGTAAAGGGAAAGAAGTGTGCATAAGAAATAAACACATGATGTGGGAACAAGCCGTCGAGTTAAATATGTAAAGGGAAAGAAGTGTGCATAAGAAATAAACACATGATGTGGGAACAAGCCCTCGAGTTAAATATGTAAAGGGAAAGAAGTGTGCATAAGAAATAAACACATGATGTGGGAACAAGCCGTCGAGTTAAATATGTAAAGGGAAAGAAGTGTGCATAAGAAATATGTAAAGGGAAAGAAGTGTGCATAAGAAATATGTAAAGGGAAAGAAGTGTGCATAAGAAATATGTAAAGGGAAAGAAGTGTGCATAAGAAATATGTAAAGGGAAAGAAGTGTGCATAAGGAATATGTAAAGGAAAAGAAGTGTGCATAAGAAATAATCAAGGGAAAGAAGTGTGCATAAGAAATATGTAAAGGGAAAGAAGTGTGCATAAGAAATATGTAAAGGGAAAGAAGTGTGCATAAGAAATATATAAAGGGAAAGAAGTGTGCATAAGAAATATGTAAAGGGAAAGAAGTGTGCATAAGAATTATGTAAAGGTAAAGAAGTGTGCATAAGAAATATGTAAAGGGAAAGAAGTGTGCATAAGAAATAATAAAGGGAAAGAAGTGTGCATAAGAAATATGTAAAGGGAAAGAAGTGTGCATAAGAAATATGTAAAGGGAAAGAAGTGTGCATAAGAAATATGTAAATGGAAAGAAGTGTGCATAAGAAATATGTAAAGGGAAAGAAGTGTGCATAAGAAATAATAAAGGGAAAGAAGTGTGCATAAGAAATATGTAAAGGGAAAGAAGTGTGCATAAGAAATATGTAAAGGGAAAGAAGTGTGCATAATGAATATGTAAAGGGAAAGAAGTGTGCATAAGAAATATCTAAAGGGAAAGAAGTGTGCATAAGAAATATGTAAAGGGAAAGAAGTGTGCATAAGAAATATGTAAAGGGAAAGAAGTGTGCATAAGAAATATGTAAAGGGAAAGAAGTGTGCATCAGAAATATGTAAAGGGAAAGAAGTGTGCATAAGAAATATGTAAAGGGAAAGAAGTGTGCATAAGAAATATGTAAAGGGAAAGAAGTGTGCATAAGAAATATGTAAAGGGAAAGAAGTGTGCATAAGAAATATGTAAAGGGAAAGAAGTGTGCATAAGAAATATGTAAAGGGAAAGAAGTGTGCATAAGAAATATGTAAAGGGAAAGAAGTGTGCATAAGAAATAAACACATGATGTGGGAACAAGCCCTCGAGTTAAATATGTAAAGGGAAAGAAGTGTGCATAAGAAATATGTAAAGGGAAAGAAGTGTGCATAAGAAATATGTAAAGGGAAAGAAGTGTGCATAAGAAATAAACACATGATGTGGGAACAAGCCCTCGAGTTAAACATGTAAAGGGAAAGAAGTGTGCATAAGAAATATGTAAAGGGAAAGAAGTGTGCATAATAAATATGTAAAGGGAAAGAAGTGTGCATAAGAAATATGTAAAGGGAAAGAAGTGTGCATAAGAAATATGTAAAGGGAAAGAAGTGTGCATAAGAAATATGTAAAGGGAAAGAAGTGTGCATAAGAAATATGTAAAGGGAAAGAAGTGTGCATAAGAAATATGTAAAGGGAAAGAAGTGTGCATAAGAAATATGTAAAGGGAAAGAAGTGTGCATAAGAAATATGTTAAGGGAAAGAAGTGTGCATACGAAATATGTAAAGGGAAAGAAGTGTGCATAAGAAATATGTAAAGGGAAAGAAGTGTGCATAAGAAATATGTAAAGGGAAAGAAGTGTGCATAAGAAATATGTAAAGGGAAAGAAGTGTGCATAAGAAATATGTAAAGGGAAAGAAGTGTGCATAAGAAATATGTAAAGGGAAAGAAGTGTGCATGAGAAATATGTAAAGGGAAAGAAGTGTGCATAAGAAATATGTAAAGGGAAAGAAGTGTGCATAAGAAATATGTAAAGGGAAAGAAGTGTGCATAAGAAATAAACACATGATGTCGGGACAAGCCCTCGAGTTAAATATGTAAAGGGAAAGAAGTGTGCATAAGAAATAATAAAGGGAAAGAAGTGTGCATAAGAAATATGTAAAGGGAAAGAAGTGTGCATAAGAAATATGTAAAGGGAAAGAAGTGTGCATAAGAAATATGTAAAGGGAAAGAAGTGTGCATAAGAAATATGTAAAGGGAAAGAAGTGTGCATAAGAAATATGTAAAGGGAAAGAAGTGTGCATAAGAAATATGTAAAGGGAAAGAAGTGTGCATAAGAAATATGTAAAGGGAAAGAAGTGTGCATAAGAAATATGTAAAGGGAAAGAAGTGTGCATAAGAAATATGTAAAGGGAAAGAAGTGTGCATAAGAAATATGTAAAGGGAAAGAAGTGTGCATAAGAAATAAACACATGATGTGGGAACAAGCCCTCGAGTTAAATATGTAAAGGGAAAGAAGTGTGCATAAGAAATATGTAAAGGGAAAGAAGTGTGCATAAGAAATATGTAAAGGGAAAGAAGTGTGCATAAGAAATAAACACATGATGTGGGAACAAGCCCTCGAGTTAAACATGTAAAGGGAAAGAAGTGTGCATAAGAAATATGTAAAGGGAAAGAAGTGTGCATAATAAATATGTAAAGGGAAAGAAGTGTGCATAAGAAATATGTAAAGGGAAAGAAGTGTGCATAAGAAATATGTAAAGGGAAAGAAGTGTGCATAAGAAATATGTAAAGGGAAAGAAGTGTGCATAAGAAATATGTAAAGGGAAAGAAGTGTGCATAAGAAATATGTAAAGGGAAAGAAGTGTGCATAAGAAATATGTAAAGGGAAAGAAGTGTGCATAAGAAATATGTAAAGGGAAAGAAGTGTGCATAAGAAATATGTAAAGGGAAAGAAGTGTGCATAAGACATATGTAAAGGGAAAGAAGTGTGCATAAGAAATATGTAAAGGGAAAGAAGTGTGCATAAAAAATATGTAAAGGGAAAGAAGTGTGCATAAGAAATATGTAAAGGGAAAGAAGTGTGCATAAGAAATATGTAAAGGGAAAGAAGTGTGCATAAGAAATATGTAAAGGGAAAGAAGTGTGCATAAGAAATAAACACATGATGTGGGAACAAGCCCTCGAGTTAAATATGTAAAGGGAAAGAAGTGTGCATAAAAAATATGTAAAGGGAAAGAAGTGTGCATAAGAAATATGTAAAGGGAAAGAAGTGTGCATAAGAAATAAACACATGATGTGGGAACAAGCCCTCGAGTTAAATATGTAAAGGGAAAGAAGTGTGCATAAGAAATAAACACATGATGTGGGAACAAGCCGTCGAGTTAAATATGTAAAGGGAAAGAAGTGTGCATAAGAAATAAACACATGATGTGGGAACAAGCCCTCGAGTTAAATATGTAAAGGGAAAGAAGTGTGCATAAGAAATAAACACATGATGTGGGAACAAGCCGTCGAGTTAAATATGTAAAGGGAAAGAAGTGTGCATAAGAAATATGTAAAGGGAAAGAAGTGTGCATAAGAAATATGTAAAGGGAAAGAAGTGTGCATAAGAAATATGTAAAGGGAAAGAAGTGTGCATAAGAAATATGTAAAGGGAAAGAAGTGTGCATAAGGAATATGTAAAGGAAAAGAAGTGTGCATAAGAAATAATCAAGGGAAAGAAGTGTGCATAAGAAATATGTAAAGGGAAAGAAGTGTGCATAAGAAATATGTAAAGGGAAAGAAGTGTGCATAAGAAATATATAAAGGGAAAGAAGTGTGCATAAGAAATATGTAAAGGGAAAGAAGTGTGCATAAGAATTATGTAAAGGTAAAGAAGTGTGCATAAGAAATATGTAAAGGGAAAGAAGTGTGCATAAGAAATAATAAAGGGAAAGAAGTGTGCATAAGAAATATGTAAAGGGAAAGAAGTGTGCATAAGAAATATGTAAAGGGAAAGAAGTGTGCATAAGAAATATGTAAATGGAAAGAAGTGTGCATAAGAAATATGTAAAGGGAAAGAAGTGTGCATAAGAAATAATAAAGGGAAAGAAGTGTGCATAAGAAATATGTAAAGGGAAAGAAGTGTGCATAAGAAATATGTAAAGGGAAAGAAGTGTGCATAATGAATATGTAAAGGGAAAGAAGTGTGCATAAGAAATATCTAAAGGGAAAGAAGTGTGCATAAGAAATATGTAAAGGGAAAGAAGTGTGCATAAGAAATATGTAAAGGGAAAGAAGTGTGCATAAGAAATATGTAAAGGGAAAGAAGTGTGCATCAGAAATATGTAAAGGGAAAGAAGTGTGCATAAGAAATATGTAAAGGGAAAGAAGTGTGCATAAGAAATATGTAAAGGGAAAGAAGTGTGCATAAGAAATATGTAAAGGGAAAGAAGTGTGCATAAGAAATATGTAAAGGGAAAGAAGTGTGCATAAGAAATATGTAAAGGGAAAGAAGTGTGCATAAGAAATATGTAAAGGGAAAGAAGTGTGCATAAGAAATAAACACATGATGTGGGAACAAGCCCTCGAGTTAAATATGTAAAGGGAAAGAAGTGTGCATAAGAAATATGTAAAGGGAAAGAAGTGTGCATAAGAAATATGTAAAGGGAAAGAAGTGTGCATAAGAAATAAACACATGATGTGGGAACAAGCCCTCGAGTTAAACATGTAAAGGGAAAGAAGTGTGCATAAGAAATATGTAAAGGGAAAGAAGTGTGCATAATAAATATGTAAAGGGAAAGAAGTGTGCATAAGAAATATGTAAAGGGAAAGAAGTGTGCATAAGAAATATGTAAAGGGAAAGAAGTGTGCATAAGAAATATGTAAAGGGAAAGAAGTGTGCATAAGAAATATGTAAAGGGAAAGAAGTGTGCATAAGAAATATGTAAAGGGAAAGAAGTGTGCATAAGAAATATGTAAAGGGAAAGAAGTGTGCATAAGAAATATGTTAAGGGAAAGAAGTGTGCATACGAAATATGTAAAGGGAAAGAAGTGTGCATAAGAAATATGTAAAGGGAAAGAAGTGTGCATAAGAAATATGTAAAGGGAAAGAAGTGTGCATAAGAAATATGTAAAGGGAAAGAAGTGTGCATAAGAAATATGTAAAGGGAAAGAAGTGTGCATAAGAAATATGTAAAGGGAAAGAAGTGTGCATGAGAAATATGTAAAGGGAAAGAAGTGTGCATAAGAAATATGTAAAGGGAAAGAAGTGTGCATAAGAAATATGTAAAGGGAAAGAAGTGTGCATAAGAAATAAACACATGATGTCGGGACAAGCCCTCGAGTTAAATATGTAAAGGGAAAGAAGTGTGCATAAGAAATAATAAAGGGAAAGAAGTGTGCATAAGAAATATGTAAAGGGAAAGAAGTGTGCATAAGAAATATGTAAAGGGAAAGAAGTGTGCATAAGAAATATGTAAAGGGAAAGAAGTGTGCATAAGAAATATGTAAAGGGAAAGAAGTGTGCATAAGAAATATGTAAAGGGAAAGAAGTGTGCATAAGAAATATGTAAAGGGAAAGAAGTGTGCATAAGAAATATGTAAAGGGAAAGAAGTGTGCATAAGAAATATGTAAAGGGAAAGAAGTGTGCATAAGAAATATGTAAAGGGAAAGAAGTGTGCATAAGAAATATGTAAAGGGAAAGAAGTGTGCATAAGAAATAAACACATGATGTGGGAACAAGCCCTCGAGTTAAATATGTAAAGGGAAAGAAGTGTGCATAAGAAATATGTAAAGGGAAAGAAGTGTGCATAAGAAATATGTAAAGGGAAAGAAGTGTGCATAAGAAATAAACACATGATGTGGGAACAAGCCCTCGAGTTAAACATGTAAAGGGAAAGAAGTGTGCATAAGAAATATGTAAAGGGAAAGAAGTGTGCATAATAAATATGTAAAGGGAAAGAAGTGTGCATAAGAAATATGTAAAGGGAAAGAAGTGTGCATAAGAAATATGTAAAGGGAAAGAAGTGTGCATAAGAAATATGTAAAGGGAAAGAAGTGTGCATAAGAAATATGTAAAGGGAAAGAAGTGTGCATAAGAAATATGTAAAGGGAAAGAAGTGTGCATAAGAAATATGTAAAGGGAAAGAAGTGTGCATAAGAAATATGTTAAGGGAAAGAAGTGTGCATACGAAATATGTAAAGGGAAAGAAGTGTGCATAAGAAATATGTAAAGGGAAAGAAGTGTGCATAAGAAATATGTAAAGGGAAAGAAGTGTGCATAAGAAATATGTAAAGGGAAAGAAGTGTGCATAAGAAATATGTAAAGGGAAAGAAGTGTGCATAAGAAATATGTAAAGGGAAAGAAGTGTGCATGAGAAATATGTAAAGGGAAAGAAGTGTGCATAAGAAATATGTAAAGGGAAAGAAGTGTGCATAAGAAATATGTAAAGGGAAAGAAGTGTGCATAAGAAATAAACACATGATGTCGGGACAAGCCCTCGAGTTAAATATGTAAAGGGAAAGAAGTGTGCATAAGAAATAATAAAGGGAAAGAAGTGTGCATAAGAAATATGTAAAGGGAAAGAAGTGTGCATAAGAAATATGTAAAGGGAAAGAAGTGTGCATAAGAAATATGTAAAGGGAAAGAAGTGTGCCTAAGAAATATGTAAAGGGAAAGAAGTGTGCATAAGAAATATGTAAAGGGAAAGAAGTGTGCATAAGAAATATGTAAAGGGAAAGAAGTGTGCATAAGAAATATGTAAAGGGAAAGAAGTGTGCATAAGAAATATGTAAAGGGAAAGAAGTGTGCATAAGAAATATGTAAAGGGAAAGAAGTGTGCATAAGAAATATGTAAAGGGAAAGAAGTGTGCATAAGAAATATGTAAAGGGAAAGAAGTGTGCATAAGAAATATGTAAAGGGAAAGAAGTGTGCATAAGAAATATGTAAAGGGAAAGAAGTGTGCATAAGAAATATGTAAAGGGAAAGAAGTGTGCATAAGAAATATGTAAAGGGAAAGAAGTGTGCATAAGAAATATGTAAAGGGAAAGAAGTGTGCATAAGAAATATGTAAAGGGAAAGAAGTGTGCATAAGAAATATGTAAAGGGAAAGAAGTGTGCATAAGACATATGTAAAGGGAAAGAAGTGTGCATAAGAAATATGTAAAGGGAAAGAAGTGTGCATAAAAAATATGTAAAGGGAAAGAAGTGTGCATAAGAAATATGTAAAGGGAAAGAAGTGTGCATAAGAAATATGTAAAGGGAAAGAAGTGTGCATAAGAAATATGTAAAGGGAAAGAAGTGTGCATAAGAAATAAACACATGATGTGGGAACAAGCCCTCGAGTTAAATATGTAAAGGGAAAGAAGTGTGCATAAAAAATATGTAAAGGGAAAGAAGTGTGCATAAGAAATATGTAAAGGAAAAGAAGTGTGCATAAGAAATAAACACATGATGTGGGAACAAGCCCTCGAGTTAAATATGTAAAGGGAAAGAAGTGTGCATAAGAAATAAACACATGATGTGGGAACAAGCCGTCGAGTTAAATATGTAAAGGGAAAGAAGTGTGCATAAGAAATATGTAAAGGGAAAGAAGTGTGCATAAGAAATATGTAAAGGGAAAGAAGTGTGCATAAGAAATATGTAAAGGGAAAGAAGTGTGCATAAGAAATATGTAAAGGGAAAGAAGTGTGCATAAGGAATTTGTAAAGGGAAAGAAGTGTGCATAAAAAATAATCAAGGGAAAGAAGTGTGCATAAGAAATATGTAAAGGGAAAGAAGTGTGCATAAGAAATATGTAAAGGGAAAGAAGTGTGCATAAGAAATATGTAAAGGGAAAGAAGTGTGCATAAGAAATATGTAAAGGGAAAGAAGTGTGCATAAGAAATATGTAAAGGGAAAGAAGTGTGCATAAGAAATATGTAAAGGGAAATAAGTGTGCATAAGAAATATGTAAAGGGAAAGAAGTGTGCATAAGAAATATGTAAAGGGAAATAAGTGTGCATAAGAAATATGTAAAGGGAAAGAAGTGTGCATAAGAAATATGTAAAGGGAAAGAAGTGTGCATAAGAAATATGTAAAGGGAAAGAAGTGTGCATAAGAAATATGTAAAGGGAAAGAAGTGTGCATAAGAAATATTTAAAGGGAAAGAAGTGTGCATAAGAAATATGTAAAGGGAAAGAAGTGTGCATAAGAAATATGTAAAGGGAAAGAAGTGTGCATAAGAAATATGTAAAGGGAAAGAAGTGTGCATAAGAAATAAACACATGATGTGGGAACAAGCCCTCGAGTTAAATATGTCAAGGGAAAGAAGTGTGCATAAGAAATATGTAAAGGGAAATAAGTGTGCATAAGAAATATGTAAAGGGAAAGAAGTGTGCATAAGAAATAAACACATGATGTGGGAACAAGCCCTCGAGTTAAATATGTAAAGGGAAAGAAGTGTGCATAAGAAATATGTAAAGGGAAAGAAGTGTGCATAAGAAATATGTAAAGGGAAAGAAGTGTGCATAAGAAATATGTAAAGGGAAAGAAGTGTGCATAAGAAATATGTAAAGGGAAAGAAGTGTGCATAAGAAATATGTAAAGGGAAAGAAGTGTGCATAAGAATTATGTAAAGGGAAAGAAGTGTGCATAAGAAATATGTAAAGGGAAAGAAGTGTGCATAAGAAATATGTAAAGGGAAAGAAGTGTGCATAAGAAATATGTAAAGGGAAAGAAGTGTGCATAAGAAATATGTAAATGGAAAGAAGTGTGCATAAGAAATATGTAAAGGGAAAGAAGTGTGCATAAGAAATATGTAAAGGGAAAGAAGTGTGCATAAGAAATATGTAAAGGGAAAGAAGTGTGCATAAGAAATATGTAAAGGGAAAGAAGTGTGCATACGAAATATGTAAAGGGAAAGAAGTGTGCATAAGAAATATGTAAAGGGAAAGAAGTGTGCATACGAAATATGTAAAGGGAAAGAAGTGTGCATACGAAATATGTAAAGGGAAAGAAGTGTGCATAAGAAATATGTAAAGGGAAAGAAGTGTGCATAAGAAATATGTAAAGGGAAAGAGGTGTGCATAAGAAATATGTAAAGGGAAAGAAGTGTGCATAAGAAATATGTAAAGGGAAAGAAGTGTGCATAAGAAATATGTAAAGGGAAAGAAGTGTGCATAAGAAATATGTAAAGGGAAAGAAGTGTGCATAAGAAATATGTAAAGGGAAAGAAGTGTGCATAAGAAATATGTAAAGGGAAAGAAGTGTGCATAAGAAATATGTAAAGGGAAAGAAGTGTGCATAAGAAATATGTAAAGGGAAAGAAGTGTGCATAAGAAATATGTAAAGGGAAAGAAGTGTGCATAAGAAATATGTAAAGGGAAAGAAGTGTGCATAAGAAATATGTAAAGGGAAAGAAGTGTGCATAAGAAATATGTAAAGGGAAAGAAGTGTGCATAAGAAATATGTAAAGGGAAAGAAGTGTGCATAAGAAATATGTAAAGGGAAAGAAGTGTGCATAAGAAATATGTAAAGGGAAAGAAGTGTGCATAAGAAATATGTAAAGGGAAAGAAGTGTGCATAAGAAATATGTAAAGGGAAAGAAGTGTGCATAAGAAATATGTAAAGGGAAAGAAGTGTGCATAAGAAATATGTAAAGGGAAAGAAGTGTGCATAAGAAATATGTAAAGGGAAAGAAGTGTGCATAAGAAATATGTAAAGGGAAAGAAGTGTGCATAAGAAATATGTAAAGGGAAAGAAGTGTGCATAAGAAATATGTAAAGGGAAAGAAGTGTGCATAAGAAATATGTAAAGGGAAAGAAGTGTGCATAAGAAATATGTAAAGGGAAAGAAGTGAGCATAAGAAATATGTAAAGGGAAAGAAGTGTGCATAAGAAATATTTAAAGGGAAAGAAGTGTGCATAAGAAATATGTAAAGGGAAAGAAGTGTGCATAAGAAATATGTAAAGGGAAAGAAGTGTGCATAAGAAATATGTAAAGGGAAAGAAGTGTGCATAAGAAATATGTAAAGGGAAAGAAGTGTGCATAAGAAATATGTAAAGGGAAAGAAGTGTGCATAAGAAATATGTAAAGGGAAAGAAGTGTGCATAAGAAATATGTAAAGGGAAAGAAGTGTGCATAAGAAATATGTAAAGGGAAAGAAGTGTGCATAAGAAATATGTAAAGGGAAAGAAGTGTGCATAAGAAATATGTAAAGGGAAAGAAGTGTGCATAATAAATATGTAAAGGGAAAGAAGTGTGCATAAGAAATATGTAAAGGGAAAGAAGTGTGCATAAGAAATATGTAAAGGGAAAGAAGTGTGCATAAGAAATATGTAAAGGGAAAGAAGTGTGCATAAGAAATATGTAAAGGGAAAGAAGTGTGCATAAGAAATATGTAAAGGGAAAGAAGTGTGCATAAGAAATATGTAAAGGGAAAGAAGTGTGCATAAGAAATATGTAAAGGGAAAGAAGTGTGCATAAGAAATATGTAAAGGGAAAGAAGTGTGCATAAGAAATATGTAAAGGGAAAGAAGTGTGCATAAGAAATATGTAAAGGGAAAGAAGTGTGCATAAGAAATATGTAAAGGGAAAGAAGTGTGCATAAGAAATATGTAAAGGGAAAGAAGTGTGCATAAGAAATATGTAAAGGGAAAGAAGTGTGCATAAGAAATATGTAAAGGGAAAGAAGTGTGCATAAGAAATATGTAAAGGGAAATAAGTGTGCATAAGAAATATGTAAAGGGAAAGAAGTGTGCATAAGAAATATGTAAAGGGAAAGAAGTGTGCATAAGAAATATGTAAAGGGAAAGAAGTGTGCATAAGAAATATGTAAAGGGAAAGAAGTGTGCATAAGAAATATGTAAAGGGAAAGAAGTGTGCATAAGAAATATGTAAAGGGAAAGAAGTGTGCATAAGAAATATTTAAAGGGAAAGAAGTGTGCATAAGAAATATGAAAAGGGAAAGAAGTGTGCATAAGAAATATGTAAAGGGAAAGAAGTGTGCATAAGAAATATGTAAAGGGAAAGAAGTGTGCATAAGAAATAAACACATGATGTGGGAACAAGCCCTCGAGTTAAATATGTCAAGGGAAAGAAGTGTGCATAAGAAATATGTAAAGGGAAAGAAGTGTGCATAAGAAATATGTAAAGGGAAAGAAGTGTGCATAAGAAATATGTAAAGGGAAAGAAGTGTGCATAAGAAATATGTAAAGGGAAAGAAGTGTGCATAAGAAATATGTAAAGGGAAAGAAGTGTGCATAATAAATATGTAAAGGGAAAGAAGTGTGCATAAGAAATATGTAAAGGGAAAGAAGTGTGCATAAGAAATATGTAAAGGGAAAGAAGTGTGCATAAGAAATATGTAAAGGGAAAGAAGTGTGCATAAGAAATATGTAAAGGGAAAGAAGTGTGCATAAGAAATATGTAAAGGGAAAGAAGTGTGCATAAGAAATATGTAAAGGGAAAGAAGTGTGCATAAGAAATATGTAAAGGGAAAGAAGTGTGCATAAGAAATATGTAAAGGGAAAGAAGTGTGCATAAGAAATATGTAAAGGGAAAGAAGTGTGCATAAGAAATATGTAAAGGGAAAGAAGTGTGCATAAGAAATATGTAAAGGGAAAGAAGTGTGCATAAGAAATATGTAAAGGGAAAGAAGTGTGCATAAGAAATATGTAAAGGGAAAGAAGTGTGCATAAGAAATATGTAAAGGGAAAGAAGTGTGCATAAGAAATATGTAAAGGGAAATAAGTGTGCATAAGAAATATGTAAAGGGAAAGAAGTGTGCATAAGAAATATGTAAAGGGAAAGAAGTGTGCATAAGAAATATGTAAAGGGAAAGAAGTGTGCATAAGAAATATGTAAAGGGAAAGAAGTGTGCATAAGAAATATGTAAAGGGAAAGAAGTGTGCATAAGAAATATGTAAAGGGAAAGAAGTGTGCATAAGAAATATTTAAAGGGAAAGAAGTGTGCATAAGAAATATGAAAAGGGAAAGAAGTGTGCATAAGAAATATGTAAAGGGAAAGAAGTGTGCATAAGAAATATGTAAAGGGAAAGAAGTGTGCATAAGAAATAAACACATGATGTGGGAACAAGCCCTCGAGTTAAATATGTCAAGGGAAAGAAGTGTGCATAAGAAATATGTAAAGGGAAATAAGTGTGCATAAGAAATATGTAAAGGGAAAGAAGTGTGCATAAGAAATAAACACATGATGTGGGAACAAGCCCTCGAGTTAAATATGTAAAGGGAAAGAAGTGTGCATAAGAAATATGTAAAGGGAAAGAAGTGTGCATAAGAAATATGTAAAGGGAAAGAAGTGTGCATAAGAAATATGTAAAGGGAAAGAAGTGTGCATAAGAAATATGTAAAGGGAAAGAAGTGTGCATAAGAAATATGTAAAGGGAAAGAAGTGTGCATAAGAAATATGTAAAGGGAAAGAAGTGTGCATAAGAAATATGTAAAGGGAAAGAAGTGTGCATAAGAAATATGTAAAGGGAAAGAAGTGTGCATAAGAAATATGTAAAGGGAAAGAAGTGTGCATAAGAAATATGTAAATGGAAAGAAGTGTGCATAAGAAATATGTAAAGGGAAAGAAGTGTGCATAAGAAATATGTAAAGGGAAAGAAGTGTGCATAAGAAATATGTAAAGGGAAAGAAGTGTGCATAAGAAATATGTAAAGGGAAAGAAGTGTGCATAAGAAATATGTAAAGGGAAAGAAGTGTGCATAAGAAATATGTAAAGGGAAAGAAGTGTGCATAAGAAATATGTAAAGGGAAAGAAGTGTGCATACGAAATATGTAAAGGGAAAGAAGTGTGCATACGAAATATGTAAAGGGAAAGAAGTGTGCATAAGAAATATGTAAAGGGAAAGAAGTGTGCATAAGAAATATGTAAAGGGAAAGAAGTGTGCATAAGAAATATGTAAAGGGAAAGAAGTGTGCATAAGAAATATGTAAAGGGAAAGAAGTGTGCATAATAAATATGTAAAGGGAAAGAAGTGTGCATAAGAAATATGTAAAGGGAAAGAAGTGTGCATAATAAATATGTAAAGGGAAAGAAGTGTGCATAATAAATATGTAAAGGGAAAGAAGTGTGCATAATAAATATGTAAAGGGAAAGAAGTGTGCATAATAAATATGTAAAGGGAAAGAAGTGTGCATAATAAATATGTAAAGGGAAAGAAGTGTGCATAAGAAATATGTAAAGGGAAAGAAGTGTGCATAAGAAATATGTAAAGGGAAAGAAGTGTGCATAAGAAATATGTAAAGGGAAAGAAGTGTGCATAAGAAATATGTAAAGGGAAAGAAGTGTGCATAAGAAATATGTAAAGGGAAAGAAGTGTGCATAAGAAATATGTAAAGGGAAAGAAGTGTGCATAAGAAATATGTAAAGGGAAAGAAGTGTGCATAAGAAATATGTAAAGGGAAAGAAGTGTGCATAAGAAATATGTAAAGGGAAAGAAGTGTGCATAAGAAATATGTAAAGGGAAAGAAGTGTGCATAAGAAATATGTAAAGGGAAAGAAGTGTGCATAAGAAATATGTAAAGGGAAAGAAGTGTGCATAAGAAATATGTAAAGGGAAAGAAGTGTGCATAAGAAATATGTAAAGGGAAAGAAGTGTGCATAAGAAATATGTAAAGGGAAAGAAGTGTGCATAAGAAATATGTAAAGGGAAAGAAGTGTGCATAAGAAATATGTAAAGGGAAAGAAGTGTGCATAAGAAATATGTAAAGGGAAAGAAGTGTGCATAAGAAATATGTAAAGGGAAAGAAGTGAGCATAAGAAATATGTAAAGGGAAAGAAGTGTGCATAAGAAATATGTAAAGGGAAAGAAGTGTGCATAAGAAATATGTAAAGGGAAAGAAGTGTGCATAAGAAATATGTAAAGGGAAAGAAGTGTGCATAAGAAATATGTAAAGGGAAAGAAGTGTGCATAAGAAATATGTAAAGGGAAAGAAGTGTGCATAAGAAATATGTAAAGGGAAAGAAGTGTGCATAAGAAATATGTAAAGGGAAAGAAGTGTGCATAAGAAATATGTAAAGGGAAAGAAGTGTGCATAAGAAATATGTAAAGGGAAAGAAGTGTGCATAAGAAATATGTAAAGGGAAAGAAGTGTGCATAAGAAATATGTAAAGGGAAAGAAGTGTGCATAAGAAATATGTAAAGGGAAAGAAGTGTGCATAAGAAATATGTAAAGGGAAAGAAGTGTGCATAAGAAATATGTAAAGGGAAAGAAGTGTGCATAAGAAATATGTAAAGGGAAAGAAGTGTGCATAAGAAATATGTAAAGGGAAAGAAGTGTGCATAAGAAATATGTAAAGGGAAAGAAGTGTGCATAAGAAATATGTAAAGGGAAAGAAGTGTGCATAAGAAATATGTAAAGGGAAAGAAGTGTGCATAAGAAATATGTAAAGGGAAAGAAGTGTGCATAAGAAATATGTAAAGGGAAAGAAGTGTGCATAAGAAATATGTAAAGGGAAAGAAGTGTGCATAAGAAATATGTAAAGGGAAAGAAGTGTGCATAAGAAATATGTAAAGGGAAAGAAGTGTGCATAAGAAATATTTAAAGGGAAAGAAGTGTGCATAAGAAATATGTAAAGGGAAAGAAGTGTGCATAAGAAATATGTAAAGGGAAAGAAGTGTGCATAAGAAATATGTAAAGGGAAAGAAGTGTGCATAAGAAATAAACACATGATGTGGGAACAAGCCCTCGAGTTAAATATGTCAAGGGAAAGAAGTGTGCATAAGAAATATGTAAAGGGAAAGAAGTGTGCATAAGAAATATTTAAAGGGAAAGAAGTGTGCATAAGAAATATGTAAAGGGAAAGAAGTGTGCATAAGAAATATGTAAAGGGAAAGAAGTGTGCATAAGAAATATGTAAAGGGAAAGAAGTGTGCATAAGAAATAAACACATGATGTGGGAACAAGCCCTCGAGTTAAATATGTCAAGGGAAAGAAGTGTGCATAAGAAATATGTAAAGGGAAATAAGTGTGCATAAGAAATATGTAAAGGGAAAGAAGTGTGCATAAGAAATATGTAAAGGGAAAGAAGTGTGCATAAGAAATATGTAAAGGGAAATAAGTGTGCATAAGAAATATGTAAAGGGAAAGAAGTGTGCATAAGAAATATGTAAAGGGAAATAAGTGTGCATAAGAAATATGTAAAGGGAAAGAAGTGTGCATAAGAAATATGTAAAGGGAAAGAAGTGTGCATAAGAAATATGTAAAGGGAAAGAAGTGTGCATAAGAAATATGTAAAGGGAAAGAAGTGTGCATAAGAAATATTTAAAGGGAAAGAAGTGTGCATAAGAAATATGTAAAGGGAAAGAAGTGTGCATAAGAAATATGTAAAGGGAAAGAAGTGTGCATAAGAAATATGTAAAGGGAAAGAAGTGTGCATAAGAAATAAACACATGATGTGGGAACAAGCCCTCGAGTTAAATATGTCAAGGGAAAGAAGTGTGCATAAGAAATATGTAAAGGGAAATAAGTGTGCATAAGAAATATGTAAAGGGAAAGAAGTGTGCATAAGAAATAAACACATGATGTGGGAACAAGCCCTCGAGTTAAATATGTAAAGGGAAAGAAGTGTGCATAAGAAATATGTAAAGGGAAAGAAGTGTGCATAAGAAATATGTAAAGGGAAAGAAGTGTGCATAAGAAATATGTAAAGGGAAAGAAGTGTGCATAAGAAATATGTAAAGGGAAAGAAGTGTGCATAAGAAATATGTAAAGGGAAAGAAGTGTGCATAAGAAATATGTAAAGGGAAAGAAGTGTGCATAAGAAATATGTAAAGGGAAAGAAGTGTGCATAAGAAATATGTAAAGGGAAAGAAGTGTGCATAAGAAATATGTAAAGGGAAAGAAGTGTGCATAAGAAATATGTAAATGGAAAGAAGTGTGCATAAGAAATATGTAAAGGGAAAGAAGTGTGCATAAGAAATATGTAAAGGGAAAGAAGTGTGCATAAGAAATATGTAAAGGGAAAGAAGTGTGCATAAGAAATATGTAAAGGGAAAGAAGTGTGCATACGAAATATGTAAAGGGAAAGAAGTGTGCATAAGAAATATGTAAAGGGAAAGAAGTGTGCATACGAAATATGTAAAGGGAAAGAAGTGTGCATAAGAAATATGTAAAGGGAAAGAAGTGTGCATAAGAAATATGTAAAGGGAAAGAAGTGTGCATAAGAAATATGTAAAGGGAAAGAGGTGTGCATAAGAAATATGTAAAGGGAAAGAAGTGTGCATAAGAAATATGTAAAGGGAAAGAAGTGTGCATAAGAAATATGTAAAGGGAAAGAAGTGTGCATAAGAAATATGTAAAGGGAAAGAAGTGTGCATAATAAATATGTAAAGGGAAAGAAGTGTGCATAAGAAATATGTAAAGGGAAAGAAGTGTGCATAAGAAATATGTAAAGGGAAAGAAGTGTGCATAAGAAATATGTAAAGGGAAAGAAGTGTGCATAAGAAATATGTAAAGGGAAAGAAGTGTGCATAAGAAATATGTAAAGGGAAAGAAGTGTGCATAAGAAATATGTAAAGGGAAAGAAGTGTGCATAAGAAATATGTAAAGGGAAAGAAGTGTGCATAAGAAATATGTAAAGGGAAAGAAGTGTGCATAAGAAATATGTAAAGGGAAAGAAGTGTGCATAAGAAATATGTAAAGGGAAAGAAGTGTGCATAAGAAATATGTAAAGGGAAAGAAGTGTGCATAAGAAATATGTAAAGGGAAAGAAGTGTGCATAAGAAATATGTAAAGGGAAAGAAGTGTGCATAAGAAATATGTAAAGGGAAAGAAGTGTGCATAAGAAATATGTAAAGGGAAAGAAGTGTGCATAAGAAATATGTAAAGGGAAAGAAGTGTGCATAAGAAATATGTAAAGGGAAAGAAGTGTGCATAAGAAATATGTAAAGGGAAAGAAGTGTGCATAAGAAATATGTAAAGGGAAAGAAGTGTGCATAAGAAATATGTAAAGGGAAAGAAGTGTGCATAAGAAATATGTAAAGGGAAAGAAGTGTGCATAAGAAATATGTAAAGGGAAAGAAGTGTGCATAAGAAATATGTAAAGGGAACGAAGTGTGCATAAGAAATATGTAAAGGGAAAGAAGTGAGCATAAGAAATATGTAAAGGGAAAGAAGTGTGCATAAGAAATATGTAAAGGGAAAGAAGTGTGCATAAGAAATATGTAAAGGGAAAGAAGTGTGCATAAGAAATATGTAAAGGGAAAGAAGTGT
Source organism: Crossaster papposus (assembly GCA_037893245.1). Classification (NCBI taxonomy): domain Eukaryota; kingdom Metazoa; phylum Echinodermata; class Asteroidea; order Velatida; family Solasteridae; genus Crossaster; species Crossaster papposus. The sequence goes on from JBAIAA010001345.1 coordinate 86,559, forward strand.
GCATAAGAAATATGTAAAGGGAAAGAAGTGTGCATAAGAAATATGTAAAGGGAAAGAAGTGTGCATAAGAAATATGTAAAGGGAAAGAAGTGTGCATAAGAAATATGTAAAGGGAAAGAAGTGTGCATAAGAAATATGTAAAGGGAAAGAAGTGTGCATAAGAAATATGTAAAGGGAAAGAAGTGTGCATAAGAAATATGTAAAGGGAAAGAAGTGTGCATAAGAAATATGTAAAGGGAAAGAAGTGTGCATAAGAAATATGTAAAGGGAAAGAAGTGTGCATAATAAATATGTAAAGGTAAAGAAGTGTGCATAAGAAATATGTAAAGGGAAAGAAGTGTGCATAAGAAATATGTAAAGGGAAAGAAGTGTGCATAAGAAATATGTAAAGGGAAAGAAGTGTGCATAAGAAATATGTAAAGGGAAAGAAGTGTGCATAAGAAATATGTAAAGGGAAAGAAGTGTGCATAAGAAATATGTAAAGGGAAAGAAGTGTGCATAAGAAATATGTAAAGGGAAAGAAGTGTGCATAAGAAATATGTAAAGGGAAAGAAGTGTGCATAAGAAATATGTAAAGGGAAAGAAGTGTGCATAAGAAATATGTAAAGGGAAAGAAGTGTGCATAAGAAATATGTAAAGGGAAAGAAGTGTGCATAAGAAATATGTAAAGGGAAAGAAGTGTGCATAAGAAATATTTAAAGGGAAAGAAGTGTGCATAAGAAATATGTAAAGGGAAAGAAGTGTGCATAAGAAATATGTAAAGGGAAAGAAGTGTGCATAAGAAATATGTAAAGGGAAAGAAGTGTGCATAAGAAATAAACACATGATGTGGGAACAAGCCCTCGAGTTAAATATGTCAAGGGAAAGAAGTGTGCATAAGAAATATGTAAAGGGAAATAAGTGTGCATAAGAAATATGTAAAGGGAAAGAAGTGTGCATAAGAAATAAACACATGATGTGGGAACAAGCCCTCGAGTTAAATATGTAAAGTGAAAGAAGTGTGCATAAGAAATATGTAAAGGGAAAGAAGTGTGCATAAGAAATATGTAAAGGGAAAGAAGTGTGCATAAGAAATATGTAAAGGGAAAGAAGTGTGCATAAGAAATATGTAAAGGGAAAGAAGTGTGCATAAGAAATATGTAAAGGGAAAGAAGTGTGCATAAGAAATATGTAAAGGGAAAGAAGTGTGCATAAGAAATATGTAAAGGGAAAGAAGTGTGCATAAGAAATATGTAAAGGGAAAGAAGTGTGCATAAGAAATATGTAAATGGAAAGAAGTGTGCATAAGAAATATGTAAAGGGAAAGAAGTGTGCATAAGAAATATGTAAAGGGAAAGAAGTGTGCATAAGAAATATGTAAAGGGAAAGAAGTGTGCATAAGAAATATGTAAAGGGAAAGAAGTGTGCATAAGAAATATGTAAAGGGAAAGAAGTGTGCATAAGAAATATGTAAAGGGAAAGAAGTGTGCATACGAAATATGTAAAGGGAAAGAAGTGTGCATAAGAAATATGTAAAGGGAAAGAAGTGTGCATAAGAAATATGTAAAGGGAAAGAAGTGTGCATAAGAAATATGTAAAGGGAAAGAAGTGTGCATAAGAAATATGTAAAGGGAAAGAAGTGTGCATAAGAAATATGTAAAGGGAAAGAAGTGTGCATAAGAAATATGTAAAGGGAAAGAAGTGTGCATAAGAAATATGTAAAGGGTAAGAAGTGTGCATAATAAATATGTAAAGGGAAAGAAGTGTGCATAAGAAATATGTAAAGGGAAAGAAGTGTGCATAATAAATATGTAAAGGGAAAGAAGTGTGCATAAGAAATATGTAAAGGGAAAGAAGTGTGCATAAGAAATATGTAAAGGGAAAGAAGTGTGCATAAGAAATATGTAAAGGGAAAGAAGTGTGCATAAGAAATATGTAAAGGGAAAGAAGTGTGCATAAGAAATATGTAAAGGGAAAGAAGTGTGCATAAGAAATATGTAAAGGGAAAGAAGTGTGCATAAGAAATATGTAAAGGGAAAGAAGTGTGCATAAGAAATATGTAAAGGGAAAGAAGTGTGCATAATAAATATGTAAAGGGAAAGAAGTGTGCATAAGAAATATGTAAAGGGAAAGAAGTGTGCATAAGAAATATGTAAAGGGAAAGAAGTGTGCATAATAAATATGTAAAGGGAAAGAAGTGTGCATAAGAAATATGTAAAGGGAAAGAAGTGTGCATAAGAAATATGTAAAGGGAAAGAAGTGTGCATAAGAAATATGTAAAGGGAAAGAAGTGAGCATAAGAAATATGTAAAGGGAAAGAAGTGTGCATAAGAAATATGTAAAGGGAAAGAAGTGTGCATAAGAAATATTTAAAGGGAAAGAAGTGTGCATAAGAAATATGTAAAGGGAAAGAAGTGTGCATAAGAAATATGTAAAGGGAAAGAAGTGTGCATAAGAAATATGTAAAGGGAAAGAAGTGTGCATAAGAAATAAACACATGATGTGGGAACAAGCCCTCGAGTTAAATATGTCAAGGGAAAGAAGTGTGCATAAGAAATATGTAAAGGGAAATAAGTGTGCATAAGAAATATGTAAAGGGAAAGAAGTGTGCATAAGAAATAAACACATGATGTGGGAACAAGCCCTCGAGTTAAATATGTAAAGTGAAAGAAGTGTGCATAAGAAATATGTAAAGGGAAAGAAGTGTGCATAAGAAATATGTAAAGGGAAAGAAGTGTGCATAAGAAATATGTAAAGGGAAAGAAGTGTGCATAAGAAATATGTAAAGGGAAAGAAGTGTGCATAAGAAATATGTAAAGGGAAAGAAGTGTGCATAAGAAATATGTAAAGGGAAAGAAGTGTGCATAAGAAATATGTAAAGGGAAAGAAGTGTGCATAAGAAATATGTAAAGGGAAAGAAGTGTGCATAAGAAATATGTAAATGGAAAGAAGTGTGCATAAGAAATATGTAAAGGGAAAGAAGTGTGCATAAGAAATATGTAAAGGGAAAGAAGTGTGCATAAGAAATATGTAAAGGGAAAGAAGTGTGCATAAGAAATATGTAAAGGGAAAGAAGTGTGCATAAGAAATATGTAAAGGGAAAGAAGTGTGCATAAGAAATATGTAAAGGGAAAGAAGTGTGCATACGAAATATGTAAAGGGAAAGAAGTGTGCATAAGAAATATGTAAAGGGAAAGAAGTGTGCATAAGAAATATGTAAAGGGAAAGAAGTGTGCATAAGAAATATGTAAAGGGAAAGAAGTGTGCATAAGAAATATGTAAAGGGAAAGAAGTGTGCATAAGAAATATGTAAAGGGAAAGAAGTGTGCATAAGAAATATGTAAAGGGAAAGAAGTGTGCATAAGAAATATGTAAAGGGTAAGAAGTGTGCATAATAAATATGTAAAGGGAAAGAAGTGTGCATAAGAAATATGTAAAGGGAAAGAAGTGTGCATAATAAATATGTAAAGGGAAAGAAGTGTGCATAAGAAATATGTAAAGGGAAAGAAGTGTGCATAAGAAATATGTAAAGGGAAAGAAGTGTGCATAAGAAATATGTAAAGGGAAAGAAGTGTGCATAAGAAATATGTAAAGGGAAAGAAGTGTGCATAAGAAATATGTAAAGGGAAAGAAGTGTGCATAAGAAATATGTAAAGGGAAAGAAGTGTGCATAAGAAATATGTAAAGGGAAAGAAGTGTGCATAAGAAATATGTAAAGGGAAAGAAGTGTGCATAATAAATATGTAAAGGGAAAGAAGTGTGCATAAGAAATATGTAAAGGGAAAGAAGTGTGCATAAGAAATATGTAAAGGGAAAGAAGTGTGCATAATAAATATGTAAAGGGAAAGAAGTGTGCATAAGAAATATGTAAAGGGAAAGAAGTGTGCATAAGAAATATGTAAAGGGAAAGAAGTGTGCATAAGAAATATGTAAAGGGAAAGAAGTGTGCATAAGAAATATGTAAAGGGAAAGAAGTGTGCATAAGAAATATGTAAAGGGAAAGAAGTGTGCATAAGAAATATGTAAAGGGAAAGAAGTGTGCATAAGAAATATGTAAAGGGAAAGAAGTGTGCATAAGAAATATGTAAAGGGAAAGAAGTGTGCATAAGAAATATGTAAAGGGAAAGAAGTGTGCATAAGAAATATGTAAAGGGAAAGAAGTGTGCATAAGAAATATGTAAAGGGAAAGAAGTGTGCATAAGAAATATGTAAAGGGAAAGAAGTGTGCATAAGAAATATGTAAAGGGAAAGAAGTGTGCATAAGAAATATGTAAAGGGAAAGAAGTGTGCATAAGAAATATGTAAAGGGAAAGAAGTGTGCATAAGAAATATGTAAAGGGAAAGAAGTGTGCATAAAAAATATGTAAAGGGAAAGAAGTGTGCATAATAAATATGTAAAGGGAAAGAAGTGTGCATAATAAATATGTAAAGGGAAAGAAGTGTGCATAAGAAATATGTAAAGGGAAAGAAGTGTGCATAAGAAATATGTAAAGGGAAAGAAGTGAGCATAAGAAATATGTAAAGGGAAAGAAGTGTGCATAAGAAATATGTAAAGGGAAAGAAGTGTGCATAAGAAATATGTAAAGGGAAAGAAGTGTGCATAAGAAATATGTAAAGGGAAAGAAGTGTGCATAAGAAATATGTAAAGGGAAAGAAGTGTGCATAAGAAATATGTAAAGGGAAAGAAGTGTGCATAAGAAATATGTAAAGGGAAAGAAGTGTGCATAAGAAATATGTAAAGGGAAAGAAGTGTGCATAAGAAATATGTAAAGGAAAAGAAGTGTGCATAAGAAATATGTAAAGGGAAAGAAGTGTGCATAAGAAATATGTAAAGGGGAAGAAGTGTGCATAAGAAATATGTAAAGGGAAAGAAGTGTGCATAAGAAATATGTAAAGGGAAAGAAGTGTGCATAAGAAATATGTAAAGGGAAAGAAGTGTGCATAAGAAATATGTAAAGTGAAAGAAGTGTGCATAAGAAATATGTAAAGGGAAAGAAGTGTGCATAAGAAATATGTAAAGGGAATGAAGTGTGCATAAGAAATATGTAAAGGGAAAGAAGTGTGCATAAGAAATATGTAAAGGGAAAGAAGTGTGCATAAGAAATATGTAAAGGGAAAGAAGTGTGCATAAGAAATATGTAAAGGGAAAGAAGTGTGCATAAGAAATATGTAAAGGGAAAGAAGTGTGCATAAGAAATATGTAAAGGGAAAGAAGTGTGCATAAGAAATATGTAAAGGGAAAGAAGTGTGCATAAGAAATATGTAAAGGGAAAGAAGTGTGCATGAGAAATATGTAAAGGGAAAGAAGTGTGCATGAGAAATATGTAAAGGGAAAGAAGTGTGCATAAGAAATATGTAAAGGGAAAGAAGTGTGCATCAGAAATATGTAAAGGGAAAGAAGTGTGCATAAGAAATATGTAAAGGGAAAGAAGTGTGCATAAGAAATATGTAAAGGGAAAGAAGTGTGCATAAGAAATATGTAAAGGGAAAGAAGTGTGCATAAGAAATATGTAAAGGGAAAGAAGTGTGCATAAGAAATATGTAAAGGGAAAGAAGTGTGCATACGAAATATGTAAAGGGAAAGAAGTGTGCATAAGAAATATGTAAAGGGAAAGAAGTGTGCATAAGAAATATGTAAAGGGAAAGTAGTGTGCATAAGAAATATGTAAAGGGAAAGAAGTGTGCATAAGAAATATGTAAAGGGAAAGAAGTGTGCATAAGAAATATGTAAAGGGAAAGAAGTGTGCATAAGAAATATGTAAAGGGAAAGAAGTGTGCATAAGAAATATGTAAAGGGAAAGAAGTGTGCATAAGAAATATGTAAAGGGAAAGAAGTGTGCATAAGAAATATGTAAAGGGAAAGAAGTGTGCATAAGAAATATGTAAAGGGAAAGAAGTGTGCATAAGAAATATGTAAAGGGAAAGAAGTGTGCATAATAAATATGTAAAGGGAAAGAAGTGTGCATACGAAATATGTAAAGGGAAAGAAGTGTGCATAAGAAATATGTAAAGGGAAAGAAGTGTGCATAAGAAATATGTAAAGGGAAAGAAGTGTGCATAAGAAATATGTAAAGGGAAAGAAGTGTGCATAAGAAATATGTAAAGGGAAAGAAGTGTGCATAAGAAATATGTAAAGGGAAAGAAGTGTGCATAAGAAATATGTAAAGGGAAAGAAGTGTGCATAAGAAATATGTAAAGGGAAAGAAGTGTGCATAAGAAATATGTAAAGGGAAAGAAGTGTGCATAAGAAATATGTAAAGGGAAAGAAGTGTGCATAAGAAATATGTAAAGGGAAAGAAGTGTGCATAAGAAATATGTAAAGGGAAAGAAGTGTGCATAAGAAATATGTAAAGGGAAAGAAGTGTGCATAAGAAATATGTAAAGGGAAAGAAGTGTGCATAAGAAATATGTAAAGGGAAAGAAGTGTGCATAAGAAATATGTAAAGGGAAAGAAGTGTGCATAAGAAATATGTAAAGGGAAAGAAGTGTGCATAAGAAATATGTAAAGGGAAAGAAGTGTGCATAAGAAATATGTAAAGGGAAAGAAGTGTGCATAAGAAATATGTAAAGGGAAAGAAGTGTGCATAAGAAATATGTAAAGGGAAAGAAGTGTGCATAAGAAATATGTAAAGGGAAAGAAGTGTGCATAAGAAATATGTAAAGGGAAAGAAGTGTGCATAAGAAATATGTAAATGGAAAGAAGTGTGCATAAGAAATAATAAAGGGAAAGAAGTGTGCATAAGAAATATGTAAAGGGAAAGAAGTGTGCATAAGAAATATGTAAAGGGAAAGAAGTGTGCATAAGAAATATGTAAAGGGAAAGAAGTGTGCATAAGAAATAAACACATGATGTGGGAACAAGCCCTCGAGTTAAATATGTAAAGGGAAAGAAGTGTGCATAAGAAATATGTAAAGGGAAAGAAGTGTGCATAAGAAATATGTAAAGGGAAAGAAGTGTGCATAAGAAATAAACACATGATGTGGGAACAAGCCCTCGAGTTAAATATGTAAAGGGAAAGAAGTGTGCATAAGAAATAAACACATGATGTGGGAACAAGCCCTCGAGTTAAATATGTAAAGGGAAAGAAGTGTGCATAAGAAATATGTAAAGGGAAAGAAGTGTGCATAAGAAATATATAAAGGGAAAGAAGTGTGCATAAGAAATATGTAAAGGGAAAGAAGTGTGCATAAGAAATATGTAAAGGGAAAGAAGTGTGCATAAGAAATATGTAAAGGGAAAGAAGTGTGCATAAGAAATATGTAAAGGGAAAGAAGTGTGCATAAGAAATATGTAAAGGGAAAGAAGTGTGCATAAGAAATATGTAAAGGGAAAGAAGTGTGCATAATAAATAAACACATGATGTCGGGACAAGCCCTCGAGTTAAATATGTAAAGGGAAAGAAGTGTGCATAAGAAATAATAAAGGGAAAGAAGTGTGCATAAGAAATATGTAAAGGGAAAGAAGTGTGCATAAGAAATATGTAAAGGGAAAGAAGTGTGCATAAGAAATATGTAAAGGGAAAGAAGTGTGCATAAGAAATATGTAAAGGGAAGTGTGCATAAGAAATATGTAAAGGGAAAGAAGTGTGCATAAGAAATATGTAAAGGGAAAGAAGTGTGCATAAGAAATATGTAAAGGGAAAGAAGTGTGCATAAGAAATATGTAAAGGGAAAGAAGTGTGCATAAGAAATATGTAAAGGGAAAGAAGTGTGCATAAGAAATATGTAAAGGGAAAGAAGTGTGCATAAAAAATATGTAAAGGGAAAGAAGTGTGCATAAGTAATATGTAAAGGGAAAGAAGTGTGCATAAGAAATATGTAAAGGGAAAGAAGTGTGCATAAGAAATAAAGACATGATGTGGGAACAAGCCCTCGAGTTAAATATGTAAAGGGAAAGAAGTGTGCATAAAAAATATGTAAAGGGAAAGAAGTGTGCATAAGAAATATGTAAAGGGAAAGAAGTGTGCATAAGAAATAAACACATGATGTGGGAACAAGTCCTCGAGTTAAATATGTAAAGGGAAAGAAGTGTGCATAAGAAATAAACACATGATGTGGGAACAAGCCCTCGAGTTAAATATGTAAAGGGAAAGAAGTGTGCATAAGAAATATGTAAAGGGAAAGAAGTGTGCATAAGAAATATATAAAGGGAAAGAAGTGTGCATAAGAAATATGTAAAGGGAAAGAAGTGTGCATAAGAAATATGTAAAGGGAAAGAAGTGTGCATAAGAAATATGTAAAGGGAAAGAAGTGTGCATAAGAAATATGTAAAGGGAAAGAAGTGTGCATAAGAAATAATAAAGGGAAAGAGGTGTGCATAAGAAATATGTAAAGGGAAAGAAGTGTGCATAAGAAATATGTAAAGGGAAAGAAGTGTGCATAAGAAATATGTAAAGGGAAAGAAGTGTGCATAAGAAATAAACACATGATGTGGGAACAAGCCCTCGAGTTAAATATGTAAAGGGAAAGAAGTGTGCATAAGAAATATGTAAAGGGAAAGAAGTGTGCATAAGAAATATGTAAAGGGAAAGAAGTGTGCATAAGAAATAAACACATGATGTGGGAACAAGCCCTCGAGTTAAATATGTAAAGGGAAAGAAGTGTGCATAAGAAATAAACACATGATGTGGGAACAAGCCCTCGAGTTAAATATGTAAAGGGAAAGAAGTGTGCATAAGAAATATGTAAAGGGAAAGAAGTGTGCATAAGAAATATATAAAGGGAAAGAAGTGTGCATAAGAAATATGTAAAGGGAAAGAAGTGTGCATAAGAAATATGTAAAGGGAAAGAAGTGTGCATAAGAATTATGTAAAGGTAAAGAAGTGTGCATAAGAAATATGTAAAGGGAAAGATGTGTGCATAAGAAATAATAAAGGGAAATAAGTGTGCATAAGAAATATGTAAAGGGAAAGAAGTGTGCATAAGGAATATGTAAAGGGAAAGAAGTGTGCATAAGAAATATGTAAAGGGAAAGAAGTGTGCATAAGAAATATGTAAAGGGAAAGAAGTGTGCATAATGAATATGTAAAGGGAAAGAAGTGTGCATAAGAAATATCTAAAGGGAAAGAAGTGTGCATAAGAAATATGTAAAGGGAAAGAAGTGTGCATAAGAAATATGTAAAGGGAAAGAAGTGTGCATAAGAAATATGTAATGGGAAAGAAGTGTGCATAAGAAATATGTAAAGGGAAAGAAGTGTGCATAAGAAATATGTAAAGGGAAAGAAGTGTGCATAAGAAATATGTAAAGGGAAAGAAGTGTGCATAAGAAATATGTAAAGGGAAAGAAGTGTGCATAAGAAATATGTAAAGGGAAAGAAATGTGCATAAGAAATATGTAAAGGGAAAGAAGTGTGCATAAGAAATATGTAAAGGGAAAGAAGTGTGCATAAGAAATATGTAAAGGGAAAGAAGTGTGCATAAGAAATATGTAAAGGGAAAGAAGTGTGCATAAGAAATAAACACATGATGTGGGAACAAACCCTCGAGTTAAACATGTAAAGGGAAAGAAGTGTGCATAAGAAATATGTAAAGGGAAAGAAGTGTGCATAAGAAATATGTAAAGGGAAAGAAGTGTGCATAAGAAATATGTAAAGGGAAAGAAGTGTGCATAGGAAATATGTAAAGGGAAAGAAGTGTGCATAAGAAATATGTAAAGGGAAAGAAGTGTGCATAAGAAATATGTAAAGGGAAAGAAGTGTGCATAAGAAATATGTAAAGGGAAAGAAGTGTGCATAAGAAATATGTAAAGGGAAAGAAGTGTGCATAAGAAATATGTAAAGGGAAAGAAGTGTGCATAAGAAATATGTAAAGGGAAAGAAGTGTGCATAAGAAATATGTAAAGGGAAAGAAGTGTGCATAAGAAATATGTAAAGGGAAAGAAGTGTGCATAAGAAATATGTAAAGGGAAAGAAGTGTGCATAAGAAATATGTAAAGGGAAAGAAGTGTGCATAAGAAATATGTAAAGGGAAAGAAGTGTGCATAAGAAATATGTAAAGGGAAAGAAGTGTGCATAAGAAATATGTAAAGGGAAAGAAGTGTGCATAAGAAATATGTAAAGGGAAAGAAGTGTGCATAAGAAATATGTAAAGGGAAAGAAGTGTGCATAAGAAATATGTAAAGGGAAAGAAGTGTGCATAAGAAATATGTAAAGGGAAAGAAGTGTGCATAAGAAATATGTAAAGGGAAAGAAGTGTGCATAAGAAATATGTAAAGGGAAAGAAGTGTGCATAATAAATAAACACATGATGTCGGGACAAGCCCTCGAGTTAAATATGTAAAGGGAAAGAAGTGTGCATAAGAAATAATAAAGGGAAAGAAGTGTGCATAAGAAATATGTAAAGGGAAAGAAGTGTGCATAAGAAATATGTAAAGGGAAAGAAGTGTGCATAAGAAATATGTAAAGGGAAAGAAGTGTGGCTAAGAAATATGTAAAGGGAAAGAAGTGTGCATAAGAAATATGTAAAGGGAAAGAAGTGTGCATAAGAAATATGTAAAGGGAAAGAAGTGTGCATAAGAAATATGTAAAGGGAAAGAAGTGTGCATAAGAAATATGTAAAGGGAAAGAAGTGTGCATAAGAAATATGTAAAGGGAAAGAAGTGTGCATAAGAAATATGTAAAGGGAAAGAAGTGTGCATAAGAAATATGTAAAGGGAAAGAAGTGTGCATAAGAAATATGTAAAGGGAAAGAAGTGTGCATAAGAAATATGTAAAGGGAAAGAAGTGTGCATAAGAAATATGTAAAGGGAAAGAAGTGTGCATAAGAAATATGTAAAGGGAAAGAAGTGTGCATAAGAAATATGTAAAGGGAAAGAAGTGTGCATAAGAAATATGTAAAGGGAAAGAAGTGTGCATAAGAAATATGTAAAGGGAAAGAAGTGTGCATAAGAAATATGTAAAGGGAAAGAAGTGTGCATAAGAAATATGTAAAGGGAAAGAAGTGTGCATAAGAAATATGTAAAGGGAAAGAAGTGTGCATAAGAAATATGTAAAGGGAAAGAAGTGTGCATAAGAAATATGTAAAGGGAAAGAAGTGTGCATAAAAAATATGTAAAGGGAAAGAAGTGTGCATAAGAAATATGTAAAGGGAAAGAAGTGTGCATAAGAAATATGTAAAGGGAAAGAAGTGTGCATAAGAAATAAAGACATGATGTGGGAACAAGCCCTCGAGTTAAATATGTAAAGGGAAAGAAGTGTGCATAAAAAATATGTAAAGGGAAAGAAGTGTGCATAAGAAATATGTAAAGGGAAAGAAGTGTGCATAAGAAATAAACACATGATGTGGGAACAAGTCCTCGAGTTAAATATGTAAAGGGAAAGAAGTGTGCATAAGAAATAAACACATGATGTGGGAACAAGCCCTCGAGTTAAATATGTAAAGGGAAAGAAGTGTGCATAAGAAATATGTAAAGGGAAAGAAGTGTGCATAAGAAATATATAAAGGGAAAGAAGTGTGCATAAGAAATATGTAAAGGGAAAGAAGTGTGCATAAGAAATATGTAAAGGGAAAGAAGTGTGCATAAGAAATATGTAAAGGGAAAGAAGTGTGCATAAGAAATATGTAAAGGGAAAGAAGTGTGCATAAGAAATAATAAAGGGAAAGAGGTGTGCATAAGAAATATGTAAAGGGAAAGAAGTGTGCATAAGAAATATGTAAAGGGAAAGAAGTGTGCATAAGAAATATGTAAAGGGAAAGAAGTGTGCATAAGAAATAAACACATGATGTGGGAACAAGCCCTCGAGTTAAATATGTAAAGGGAAAGAAGTGTGCATAAGAAATATGTAAAGGGAAAGAAGTGTGCATAAGAAATATGTAAAGGGAAAGAAGTGTGCATAATAAATAAACACATGATGTGGGAACAAGCCCTCGAGTTAAATATGTAAAGGGAAAGAAGTGTGCATAAGAAATAAACACATGATGTGGGAACAAGCCCTCGAGTTAAATATGTAAAGGGAAAGAAGTGTGCATAAGAAATATGTAAAGGGAAAGAAGTGTGCATAAGAAATATATAAAGGGAAAGAAGTGTGCATAAGAAATATGTAAAGGGAAAGAAGTGTGCATAAGAAATATGTAAAGGGAAAGAAGTGTGCATAAGAATTATGTAAAGGTAAAGAAGTGTGCATAAGAAATATGTAAAGGGAAAGATGTGTGCATAAGAAATAATAAAGGGAAATAAGTGTGCATAAGAAATATGTAAAGGGAAAGAAGTGTGCATAAGGAATATGTAAAGGGAAAGAAGTGTGCATAAGAAATATGTAAAGGGAAAGAAGTGTGCATAAGAAATATGTAAAGGGAAAGAAGTGTGCATAATGAATATGTAAAGGGAAAGAAGTGTGCATAAGAAATATCTAAAGGGAAAGAAGTGTGCATAAGAAATATGTAAAGGGAAAGAAGTGTGCATAAGAAATATGTAAAGGGAAAGAAGTGTGCATAAGAAATATGTAATGGGAAAGAAGTGTGCATAAGAAATATGTAAAGGGAAAGAAGTGTGCATAAGAAATATGTAAAGGGAAAGAAGTGTGCATAAGAAATATGTAAAGGGAAAGAAGTGTGCATAAGAAATATGTAAAGGGAAAGAAGTGTGCATAAGAAATATGTAAAGGGAAAGAAATGTGCATAAGAAATATGTAAAGGGAAAGAAGTGTGCATAAGAAATATGTAAAGGGAAAGAAGTGTGCATAAGAAATAAACACATGATGTGGGAACAAGCCCTCGAGTTAAATATGTAAAGGGAAAGAAGTGTGCATAAGAAATATGTAAAGGGAAAGAAGTGTGCATAAGAAATATGTAAAGGGAAAGAAGTGTGCATAAGAAATAAACACATGATGTGGGAACAAGCCCTCGAGTTAAACATGTAAAGGGAAAGAAGTGTGCATAAGAAATATGTAAAGGGAAAGAAGTGTGCATAAGAAATATGTAAAGGGAAAGAAGTGTGCATAAGAAATATGTAAAGGGAAAGAAGTGTGCATAAGAAATAAACACATGATGTGGGAACAAGCCCTCGAGTTAAACATGTAAAGGGAAAAAAGTGTGCATAAGAAATATGTAAAGGGAAAGAAGTGTGCATAAGAAATATGTAAAGGGAAAGAAGTGTGCATAAGAAATATGTAAAGGGAAAGAAGTGTGCATAAGAAATATGTAAAGGGAAAGAAGTGTGCATAAGAAATATGTAAAGGGAAAGAAGTGTGCATAAGAAATATGTAAAGGGAAAGAAGTGTGCATAAGAAATATGTAAAGGGAAAGAAGTGTGCATAAGAAATATGTAAAGGGAAAGAAGTGTGCATAAGAAATATGTTAAGGGAAAGAAGTGTGCATAAGAAATATGTAAAGGGAAAGAAGTGTGCATAAGAAATATGTAAAGGGAAAGAAGTGTGCATAAGAAATATGTAAAGGGAAAGAAGTGTGCATAAGAAATATGTAAAGGGAAAGAAGTGTGCATAAGAAATATGTAAAGGGAAAGAAGTGTGCATAAGAAATATGTAAAGGGAAAGAAGTGTGCATAAGAAATATGTAAAGGGAAAGAAGTGTGCATAAGAAATATGTAAAGGGAAAGAAGTGTGCATAAGAAATATGTAAAGGGAAAGAAGTGTGCATAAGAAATATGTAAAGGGAAAGAATTGTGCATAAGAAATATGTAAAGGGAAAGAAGTGTGCATAAGAAATAAACACATGATGTCGGGACAAGCCCTCGAGTTAAATATGTAAAGGGAAAGAAGTGTGCATAAGAAATAATAAAGGGAAAGAAGTGTGCATAAGAAATATGTAAAGGGAAAGAAGTGTGCATAAGAAATATGTAAAGGGAAAGAAGTGTGCATAAGAAATATGTAAAGGGAAAGAAGTGTGCCTAAGAAATATGTAAAGGGAAAGAAGTGTGCATAAGAAATATGTAAAGGGAAAGAAGTGTGCATAAGAAATATGTAAAGGGAAAGAAGTGTGCATAAGAAATATGTAAAGGGAAAGAAGTGTGCATAAGAAATATGTAAAGGGAAAGAAGTGTGCATAAGAAATATGTAAAGGGAAAGAAGTGTGCATAAGAAATATGTAAAGGGAAAGAAGTGTGCATAAGAAATATGTAAAGGGAAAGAAGTGTGCATAAGAAATATGTAAAGGGAAAGAAGTGTGCATAAGAAATATGTAAAGGGAAAGAAGTGTGCATAAGAAATATGTAAAGGGAAAGAAGTGTGCATAAGAAATATGTAAAGGGAAAGAAGTGTGCATAAGAAATATGTAAAGGGAAAGAAGTGTGCATAAGAAATATGTAAAGGGAAAGAAGTGTGCATAAGACATATGTAAAGGGAAAGAAGTGTGCATAAGAAATATGTAAAGGGAAAGAAGTGTGCATAACAAATATGTAAAGGGAAAGAAGTGTGCATAAGAAATATGTAAAGGGAAAGAAGTGTGCATAAGAAATATGTAAAGGGAAAGAAGTGTGCATAAGAAATATGTAAAGGGAAAGAAGTGTGCATAAGAAATAAACACATGATGTGGGAACAAGCCCTCGAGTTAAATATGTAAAGGGAAAGAAGTGTGCATAAAAAATATGTAAAGGGAAAGAAGTGTGCATAAGAAATATGTAAAGGGAAAGAAGTGTGCATAAGAAATAAACACATGATGTGGGAACAAGCCCTCGAGTTAAATATGTAAAGGGAAAGAAGTGTGCATAAGAAATAAACACATGATGTGGGAACAAGCCGTCGAGTTAAATATGTAAAGGGAAAGAAGTGTGCATAAGAAATATGTAAAGGGAAAGAAGTGTGCATAAGAAATATGTAAAGGGAAAGAAGTGTGCATAAGAAATATGTAAAGGGAAAGAAGTGTGCATAAGAAATATGTAAAGGGAAAGAAGTGTGCATAAGGAATATGTAAAGGGAAAGAAGTGTGCATAAGAAATAATCAAGGGAAAGAAGTGTGCATAAGAAATATGTAAAGGGAAAGAAGTGTGCATAAGAAATATGTAAAGGGAAAGAAGTGTGCATAAGAAATATATAAAGGGAAAGAAGTGTGCATAAGAAATATGTAAAGGGAAAGAAGTGTGCATAAGAAATATGTAAAGGGAAAGAAGTGTGCATAAGAATTATGTAAAGGTAAAGAAGTGTGCATAAGAAATATGTAAAGGGAAAGAAGTGTGCATAAGAAATAATAAAGGGAAAGAAGTGTGCATAAGAAATATGTAAAGGGAAAGAAGTGTGCATAAGAAATATGTAAAGGGAAAGAAGTGTGCATAAGAAATATGTAAATGGAAAGAAGTGTGCATAAGAAATATGTAAAGGGAAAGAAGTGTGCATAAGAAATAATAAAGGGAAAGAAGTGTGCATAAGAAATATGTAAAGGGAAAGAAGTGTGCATAAGAAATATGTAAAGGGAAAGAAGTGTGCATAATGAATATGTAAAGGGAAAGAAGTGTGCATAAGAAATATCTAAAGGGAAAGAAGTGTGCATAAGAAATATGTAAAGGGAAAGAAGTGTGCATAAGAAATATGTAAAGGGAAAGAAGTGTGCATAAGAAATATGTAAAGGGAAAGAAGTGTGCATCAGAAATATGTAAAGGGAAAGAAGTGTGCATAAGAAATATGTAAAGGGAAAGAAGTGTGCATAAGAAATATGTAAAGGGAAAGAAGTGTGCATAAGAAATATGTAAAGGGAAAGAAGTGTGCATAAGAAATATGTAAAGGGAAAGAAGTGTGCATAAGAAATATGTAAAGGGAAAGAAGTGTGCATAAGAAATATGTAAAGGGAAAGAAGTGTGCATAAGAAATAAACACATGATGTGGGAACAAGCCCTCGAGTTAAATATGTAAAGGGAAAGAAGTGTGCATAAGAAATATGTAAAGGGAAAGAAGTGTGCATAAGAAATATGTAAAGGGAAAGAAGTGTGCATAAGAAATAAACACATGATGTGGGAACAAGCCCTCGAGTTAAACATGTAAAGGGAAAGAAGTGTGCATAAGAAATATGTAAAGGGAAAGAAGTGTGCATAAGAAATATGTAAAGGGAAAGAAGTGTGCATAAGAAATATGTAAAGGGAAAGAAGTGTGCATACGAAATATGTAAAGGGAAAGAAGTGTGCATAAGAAATATGTAAAGGGAAAGAAGTGTGCATAAGAAATATGTAAAGGGAAAGATGTGTGCATAAGAAATAATAAAGGGAAATAAGTGTGCATAAGAAATATGTAAAGGGAAAGAAGTGTGCATAAGGAATATGTAAAGGGAAAGAAGTGTGCATAAGAAATATGTAAAGGGAAAGAAGTGTGCATAAGAAATATGTAAAGGGAAAGAAGTGTGCATAATGAATATGTAAAGGGAAAGAAGTGTGCATAAGAAATATCTAAAGGGAAAGAAGTGTGCATAAGAAATATGTAAAGGGAAAGAAGTGTGCATAAGAAATATGTAAAGGGAAAGAAGTGTGCATAAGAAATATGTAATGGGAAAGAAGTGTGCATAAGAAATATGTAAAGGGAAAGAAGTGTGCATAAGAAATATGTAAAGGGAAAGAAGTGTGCATAAGAAATATGTAAAGGGAAAGAAGTGTGCATAAGAAATATGTAAAGGGAAAGAAGTGTGCATAAGAAATATGTAAAGGGAAAGAAATGTGCATAAGAAATATGTAAAGGGAAAGAAGTGTGCATAAGAAATATGTAAAGGGAAAGAAGTGTGCATAAGAAATAAACACATGATGTGGGAACAAGCCCTCGAGTTAAATATGTAAAGGGAAAGAAGTGTGCATAAGAAATATGTAAAGGGAAAGAAGTGTGCATAAGAAATATGTAAAGGGAAAGAAGTGTGCATAAGAAATAAACACATGATGTGGGAACAAGCCCTCGAGTTAAACATGTAAAGGGAAAGAAGTGTGCATAAGAAATATGTAAAGGGAAAGAAGTGTGCATAAGAAATATGTAAAGGGAAAGAAGTGTGCATAAGAAATATGTAAAGGGAAAGAAGTGTGCATAAGAAATAAACACATGATGTGGGAACAAGCCCTCGAGTTAAACATGTAAAGGGAAAAAAGTGTGCATAAGAAATATGTAAAGGGAAAGAAGTGTGCATAAGAAATATGTAAAGGGAAAGAAGTGTGCATAAGAAATATGTAAAGGGAAAGAAGTGTGCATAAGAAATATGTAAAGGGAAAGAAGTGTGCATAAGAAATATGTAAAGGGAAAGAAGTGTGCATAAGAAATATGTAAAGGGAAAGAAGTGTGCATAAGAAATATGTAAAGGGAAAGAAGTGTGCATAAGAAATATGTAAAGGGAAAGAAGTGTGCATAAGAAATATGTTAAGGGAAAGAAGTGTGCATAAGAAATATGTAAAGGGAAAGAAGTGTGCATAAGAAATATGTAAAGGGAAAGAAGTGTGCATAAGAAATATGTAAAGGGAAAGAAGTGTGCATAAGAAATATGTAAAGGGAAAGAAGTGTGCATAAGAAATATGTAAAGGGAAAGAAGTGTGCATAAGAAATATGTAAAGGGAAAGAAGTGTGCATAAGAAATATGTAAAGGGAAAGAAGTGTGCATAAGAAATATGTAAAGGGAAAGAAGTGTGCATAAGAAATATGTAAAGGGAAAGAAGTGTGCATAAGAAATATGTAAAGGGAAAGAATTGTGCATAAGAAATATGTAAAGGGAAAGAAGTGTGCATAAGAAATAAACACATGATGTCGGGACAAGCCCTCGAGTTAAATATGTAAAGGGAAAGAAGTGTGCATAAGAAATAATAAAGGGAAAGAAGTGTGCATAAGAAATATGTAAAGGGAAAGAAGTGTGCATAAGAAATATGTAAAGGGAAAGAAGTGTGCATAAGAAATATGTAAAGGGAAAGAAGTGTGCCTAAGAAATATGTAAAGGGAAAGAAGTGTGCATAAGAAATATGTAAAGGGAAAGAAGTGTGCATAAGAAATATGTAAAGGGAAAGAAGTGTGCATAAGAAATATGTAAAGGGAAAGAAGTGTGCATAAGAAATATGTAAAGGGAAAGAAGTGTGCATAAGAAATATGTAAAGGGAAAGAAGTGTGCATAAGAAATATGTAAAGGGAAAGAAGTGTGCATAAGAAATATGTAAAGGGAAAGAAGTGTGCATAAGAAATATGTAAAGGGAAAGAAGTGTGCATAAGAAATATGTAAAGGGAAAGAAGTGTGCATAAGAAATATGTAAAGGGAAAGAAGTGTGCATAAGAAATATGTAAAGGGAAAGAAGTGTGCATAAGAAATATGTAAAGGGAAAGAAGTGTGCATAAGAAATATGTAAAGGGAAAGAAGTGTGCATAAGACATATGTAAAGGGAAAGAAGTGTGCATAAGAAATATGTAAAGGGAAAGAAGTGTGCATAACAAATATGTAAAGGGAAAGAAGTGTGCATAAGAAATATGTAAAGGGAAAGAAGTGTGCATAAGAAATATGTAAAGGGAAAGAAGTGTGCATAAGAAATATGTAAAGGGAAAGAAGTGTGCATAAGAAATAAACACATGATGTGGGAACAAGCCCTCGAGTTAAATATGTAAAGGGAAAGAAGTGTGCATAAAAAATATGTAAAGGGAAAGAAGTGTGCATAAGAAATATGTAAAGGGAAAGAAGTGTGCATAAGAAATAAACACATGATGTGGGAACAAGCCCTCGAGTTAAATATGTAAAGGGAAAGAAGTGTGCATAAGAAATAAACACATGATGTGGGAACAAGCCGTCGAGTTAAATATGTAAAGGGAAAGAAGTGTGCATAAGAAATATGTAAAGGGAAAGAAGTGTGCATAAGAAATATGTAAAGGGAAAGAAGTGTGCATAAGAAATATGTAAAGGGAAAGAAGTGTGCATAAGAAATATGTAAAGGGAAAGAAGTGTGCATAAGGAATATGTAAAGGGAAAGAAGTGTGCATAAGAAATAATCAAGGGAAAGAAGTGTGCATAAGAAATATGTAAAGGGAAAGAAGTGTGCATAAGAAATATGTAAAGGGAAAGAAGTGTGCATAAGAAATATATAAAGGGAAAGAAGTGTGCATAAGAAATATGTAAAGGGAAAGAAGTGTGCATAAGAAATATGTAAAGGGAAAGAAGTGTGCATAAGAATTATGTAAAGGTAAAGAAGTGTGCATAAGAAATATGTAAAGGGAAAGAAGTGTGCATAAGAAATAATAAAGGGAAAGAAGTGTGCATAAGAAATATGTAAAGGGAAAGAAGTGTGCATAAGAAATATGTAAAGGGAAAGAAGTGTGCATAAGAAATATGTAAATGGAAAGAAGTGTGCATAAGAAATATGTAAAGGGAAAGAAGTGTGCATAAGAAATAATAAAGGGAAAGAAGTGTGCATAAGAAATATGTAAAGGGAAAGAAGTGTGCATAAGAAATATGTAAAGGGAAAGAAGTGTGCATAATGAATATGTAAAGGGAAAGAAGTGTGCATAAGAAATATCTAAAGGGAAAGAAGTGTGCATAAGAAATATGTAAAGGGAAAGAAGTGTGCATAAGAAATATGTAAAGGGAAAGAAGTGTGCATAAGAAATATGTAAAGGGAAAGAAGTGTGCATCAGAAATATGTAAAGGGAAAGAAGTGTGCATAAGAAATATGTAAAGGGAAAGAAGTGTGCATAAGAAATATGTAAAGGGAAAGAAGTGTGCATAAGAAATATGTAAAGGGAAAGAAGTGTGCATAAGAAATATGTAAAGGGAAAGAAGTGTGCATAAGAAATATGTAAAGGGAAAGAAGTGTGCATAAGAAATATGTAAAGGGAAAGAAGTGTGCATAAGAAATAAACACATGATGTGGGAACAAGCCCTCGAGTTAAATATGTAAAGGGAAAGAAGTGTGCATAAGAAATATGTAAAGGGAAAGAAGTGTGCATAAGAAATATGTAAAGGGAAAGAAGTGTGCATAAGAAATAAACACATGATGTGGGAACAAGCCCTCGAGTTAAACATGTAAAGGGAAAGAAGTGTGCATAAGAAATATGTAAAGGGAAAGAAGTGTGCATAAGAAATATGTAAAGGGAAAGAAGTGTGCATAAGAAATATGTAAAGGGAAAGAAGTGTGCATACGAAATATGTAAAGGGAAAGAAGTGTGCATAAGAAATATGTAAAGGGAAAGAAGTGTGCATAAGAAATATGTAAAGGGAAAGAAGTGTGCATAAGAAATATGTAAAGGGAAAGAAGTGTGCATAAGAAATATGTAAAGGGAAAGAAGTGTGCATAAGAAATATGTTAAGGGAAAGAAGTGTGCATACGAAATATGTAAAGGGAAAGAAGTGTGCATAAGAAATATGTAAAGGGAAAGAAGTGTGCATAAGAAATATGTAAAGGGAAAGAAGTGTGCATAAGAAATATGTAAAGGGAAAGAAGTGTGCATAAGAAATATGTAAAGGGAAAGAAGTGTGCATAAGAAATATGTAAAGGGAAAGAAGTGTGCATGAGAAATATGTAAAGGGAAAGAAGTGTGCATAAGAAATATGTAAAGGGAAAGAAGTGTGCATAAGAAATATGTAAAGGGAAAGAAGTGTGCATAAGAAATATGTAAAGGGAAAGAAGTGTGCATAAGAAATATGTAAAGGGAAAGAAGTGTGCATAAGAAATAAACACATGATGTCGGGACAAGCCCTCGAGTTAAATATGTAAAGGGAAAGAAGTGTGCATAAGAAATAATAAAGGGAAAGAAGTGTGCATAAGAAATATGTAAAGGGAAAGAAGTGTGCATAAGAAATATGTAAAGGGAAAGAAGTGTGCATAAGAAATATGTAAAGGGAAAGAAGTGTGCCTAAGAAATATGTAAAGGGAAAGAAGTGTGCATAAGAAATATGTAAAGGGAAAGAAGTGTGCATAAGAAATATGTAAAGGGAAAGAAGTGTGCATAAGAAATATGTAAAGGGAAAGAAGTGTGCATAAGAAATATGTAAAGGGAAAGAAGTGTGCATAAGAAATATGTAAAGGGAAAGAAGTGTGCATAAGAAATATGTAAAGGGAAAGAAGTGTGCATAAGAAATATGTAAAGGGAAAGAAGTGTGCATAAGAAATATGTAAAGGGAAAGAAGTGTGCATAAGAAATATGTAAAGGGAAAGAAGTGTGCATAAGAAATATGTAAAGGGAAAGAAGTGTGCATAAGAAATATGTAAAGGGAAAGAAGTGTGCATAAGAAATATGTAAAGGGAAAGAAGTGTGCATAAGAAATATGTAAAGGGAAAGAAGTGTGCATAAGAAATATGTAAAGGGAAAGAAGTGTGCATAAGACATATGTAAAGGGAAAGAAGTGTGCATAAGAAATATGTAAAGGGAAAGAAGTGTGCATAAAAAATATGTAAAGGGAAAGAAGTGTGCATAAGAAATATGTAAAGGGAAAGAAGTGTGCATAAGAAATATGTAAAGGGAAAGAAGTGTGCATAAGAAATATGTAAAGGGAAAGAAGTGTGCATAAGAAATAAACACATGATGTGGGAACAAGCCCTCGAGTTAAATATGTAAAGGGAAAGAAGTGTGCATAAAAAATATGTAAAGGGAAAGAAGTGTGCATAAGAAATATGTAAAGGAAAAGAAGTGTGCATAAGAAATAAACACATGATGTGGGAACAAGCCCTCGAGTTAAATATGTAAAGGGAAAGAAGTGTGCATAAGAAATAAACACATGATGTGGGAACAAGCCGTCGAGTTAAATATGTAAAGGGAAAGAAGTGTGCATAAGAAATATGTAAAGGGAAAGAAGTGTGCATAAGAAATATGTAAAGGGAAAGAAGTGTGCATAAGAAATATGTAAAGGGAAAGAAGTGTGCATAAGAAATATGTAAAGGGAAAGAAGTGTGCATAAGGAATATGTAAAGGGAAAGAAGTGTGCATAAGAAATAATCAAGGGAAAGAAGTGTGCATAAGAAATATGTAAAGGGAAAGAAGTGTGCATAAGAAATATGTAAAGGGAAAGAAGTGTGCATAAGAAATATGTAAAGGGAAAGAAGTGTGCATAAGAAATATGTAAAGGGAAAGAAGTGTGCATAAGAAATATGTAAAGGGAAAGAAGTGTGCATAAGAAATATGTAAAGGGAAATAAGTGTGCATAAGAAATATGTAAAGGGAAAGAAGTGTGCATAAGAAATATGTAAAGGGAAATAAGTGTGCATAAGAAATATGTAAAGGGAAAGAAGTGTGCATAAGGAATATGTAAAGGGAAAGAAGTGTGCATAAGAAATAATCAAGGGAAAGAAGTGTGCATAAGAAATATGTAAAGGGAAAGAAGTGTGCATAAGAAATATGTAAAGGGAAAGAAGTGTGCATAAGAAATATGTAAAGGGAAAGAAGTGTGCATAAGAAATATGTAAAGGGAAAGAAGTGTGCATAAGAAATATGTAAAGGGAAAGAAGTGTGCATAAGAAATATGTAAAGGGAAATAAGTGTGCATAAGAAATATGTAAAGGGAAAGAAGTGTGCATAAGAAATATGTAAAGGGAAATAAGTGTGCATAAGAAATATGTAAAGGGAAAGAAGTGTGCATAAGAAATATGTAAAGGGAAAGAAGTGTGCATAAGAAATATGTAAAGGGAAAGAAGTGTGCATAAGAAATATGTAAAGGGAAAGAAGTGTGCATAAGAAATATTTAAAGGGAAAGAAGTGTGCATAAGAAATATGTAAAGGGAAAGAAGTGTGCATAAGAAATATGTAAAGGGAAAGAAGTGTGCATAAGAAATATGTAAAGGGAAAGAAGTGTGCATAAGAAATAAACACATGATGTGGGAACAAGCCCTCGAGTTAAATATGTAAAGGGAAAGAAGTGTGCATAAGAAATATGTAAAGGGAAAGAAGTGTGCATAAGAAATATGTAAAGGGAAAGAAGTGTGCATAAGAAATATGTAAAGGGAAAGAAGTGTGCATAAGAAATATGTAAAGGGAAAGAAGTGTGCATAAGAAATATGTAAAGGGAAAGAAGTGTGCATAAGAAATATGTAAAGGGAAAGAAGTGTGCATAAGAAATATGTAAAGGGAAAGAAGTGTGCATAAGAAATATGTAAAGGGAAAGAAGTGTGCATAAGAAATATGTAAAGGGAAAGAAGTGTGCATAAGAAATATGTAAAGGGAAAGAAGTGTGCATAAGAAATATGTAAAGGGAAAGAAGTGTGCATAATAAATATGTAAAGGGAAAGAAGTGTGCATAATAAATATGTAAAGGGAAAGAAGTGTGCATAATAAATATGTAAAGGGAAAGAAGTGTGCATAAGAAATATGTAAAGGGAAAGAAGTGTGCATAAGAAATATGTAAAGGGAAAGAAGTGTGCATAAGAAATATGTAAAGGGAAAGAAGTGTGCATAAGAAATATGTAAAGGGAAAGAAGTGTGCATAAGAAATATGTAAAGGGAAAGAAGTGTGCATAAGAAATATGTAAAGGGAAAGAAGTGTGCATAAGAAATATGTAAAGGGAAAGAAGTGTGCATAAGAAATATGTAAAGGGAAAGAAGTGTGCATAAGAAATATGTAAAGGGAAAGAAGTGTGCATAAGAAATATGTAAAGGGAAAGAAGTGTGCATAAGAAATATGTAAAGGGAAAGAAGTGTGCATAAGAAATATGTAAAGGGAAAGAAGTGTGCATAAGAAATATGTAAAGGGAAATAAGTGTGCATAAGAAATATGTAAAGGGAAAGAAGTGTGCATAAGAAATATGTAAAGGGAAATAAGTGTGCATAAGAAATATGTAAAGGGAAAGAAGTGTGCATAAGAAATATGTAAAGGGAAAGAAGTGTGCATAAGAAATATGTAAAGGGAAAGAAGTGTGCATAAGAAATATGTAAAGGGAAAGAAGTGTGCATAAGAAATATTTAAAGGGAAAGAAGTGTGCATAAGAAATATGTAAAGGGAAAGAAGTGTGCATAAGAAATATGTAAAGGGAAAGAAGTGTGCATAAGAAATATGTAAAGGGAAAGAAGTGTGCATAAGAAATAAACACATGATGTGGGAACAAGCCCTCGAGTTAAATATGTCAAGGGAAAGAAGTGTGCATAAGAAATATGTAAAGGGAAATAAGTGTGCATAAGAAATATGTAAAGGGAAAGAAGTGTGCATAAGAAATAAACACATGATGTGGGAACAAGCCCTCGAGTTAAATATGTAAAGGGAAAGAAGTGTGCATAAGAAATATGTAAAGGGAAAGAAGTGTGCATAAGAAATATGTAAAGGGAAAGAAGTGTGCATAAGAAATATGTAAAGGGAAAGAAGTGTGCATAAGAAATATGTAAAGGGAAAGAAGTGTGCATAAGAAATATGTAAAGGGAAAGAAGTGTGCATAAGAAATATGTAAAGGGAAAGAAGTGAGCATAAGAAATATGTAAAGGGAAAGAAGTGTGCATAAGAAATATGTAAAGGGAAAGAAGTGTGCATAAGAAATATGTAAAGGGAAAGAAGTGTGCATAAGAAATATGTAAAGGGAAAGAAGTGTGCATAAGAAATATGTAAAGGGAAAGAAGTGTGCATAAGAAATATGTAAAGGGAAAGAAGTGTGCATAAGAAATATGTAAAGGGAAAGAAGTGTGCATAAGAAATATGTAAAGGGAAAGAAGTGTGCATAAGAAATATGTAAAGGGAAAGAAGTGTGCATAAGAAATATGTAAAGGGAAAGAAGTGTGCATAAGAAATATGTAAAGGGAAAGAAGTGTGCATAAGAAATATGTAAAGGGAAAGAAGTGTGCATAAGAAATATGTAAAGGGAAAGAAGTGTGCATAATAAATATGTAAAGGGAAAGAAGTGTGCATAAGAAATATGTAAAGGGAAAGAAGTGTGCATAAGAAATATGTAAAGGGAAAGAAGTGTGCATAAGAAATATGTAAAGGGAAAGAAGTGTGCATAAGAAATATGTAAAGGGAAAGAAGTGTGCATAAGAAATATGTAAAGGGAAAGAAGTGTGCATAAGAAATATGTAAAGGGAAAGAAGTGTGCATAAGAAATATGTAAAGGGAAAGAAGTGTGCATAAGAAATATGTAAAGGGAAAGAAGTGTGCATAAGAAATATGTAAAGGGAAAGAAGTGTGCATAAGAAATATGTAAAGGGAAAGAAGTGTGCATAAGAAATATGTAAAGGGAAAGAAGTGTGCATAAGAAATATGTAAAGGGAAAGAAGTGTGCATAAGAAATATGTAAAGGGAAAGAAGTGTGCATAAGAAATATGTAAAGGGAAAGAAGTGTGCATAAGAAATATGTAAAGGGAAATAAGTGTGCATAAGAAATATGTAAAGGGAAAGAAGTGTGCATAAGAAATATGTAAAGGGAAATAAGTGTGCATAAGAAATATGTAAAGGGAAAGAAGTGTGCATAAGAAATATGTAAAGGGAAAGAAGTGTGCATAAGAAATATGTAAAGGGAAAGAAGTGTGCATAAGAAATATGTAAAGGGAAAGAAGTGTGCATAAGAAATATTTAAAGGGAAAGAAGTGTGCATAAGAAATATGTAAAGGGAAAGAAGTGTGCATAAGAAATATGTAAAGGGAAAGAAGTGTGCATAAGAAATATGTAAAGGGAAAGAAGTGTGCATAAGAAATAAACACATGATGTGGGAACAAGCCCTCGAGTTAAATATGTCAAGGGAAAGAAGTGTGCATAAGAAATATGTAAAGGGAAATAAGTGTGCATAAGAAATATGTAAAGGGAAAGAAGTGTGCATAAGAAATAAACACATGATGTGGGAACAAGCCCTCGAGTTAAATATGTAAAGGGAAAGAAGTGTGCATACGAAATATGTAAAGGGAAAGAAGTGTGCATAAGAAATATGTAAAGGGAAAGAAGTGTGCATAAGAAATATGTAAAGGGAAAGAAGTGTGCATAAGAAATATGTAAAGGGAAAGAAGTGCGCATAAGAAATATGTAAAGGGAAAGAAGTGTGCATAAGAAATATGTAAAGGGAAAGAAGTGTGCATAAGAAATATGTAAAGGGAAAGAAGTGTGCATAAGAAATATGTAAAGGGAAAGAAGTGTGCATAAGAAATATGTAAAGGGAAAGAAGTGTGCATAAGAAATATGTAAATGGAAAGAAGTGTGCATAAGAAATATGTAAAGGGAAAGAAGTGTGCATAAGAAATATGTAAAGGGAAAGAAGTGTGCATAAGAAATATGTAAAGGGAAAGAAGTGTGCATAAGAAATATGTAAAGGGAAAGAAGTGTGCATAATAAATATGTAAAGGGAAAGAAGTGTGCATAAGAAATATGTAAAGGGAAAGAAGTGTGCATAAGAAATATGTAAAGGGAAAGAAGTGTGCATAAGAAATATGTAAAGGGAAAGAAGTGTGCATAAGAAATATGTAAAGGGAAAGAAGTGTGCATAAGAAATATGTAAAGGGAAAGAAGTGTGCATAAGAAATATGTAAAGGGAAAGAAGTGTGCATAAGAAATATGTAAAGGGAAAGAAGTGTGCATAAGAAATATGTAAAGGGAAAGGTGTGCATAAGAAATATGTAAAGGGAAAGAAGTGTGCATAAGAAATATGTAAAGGGAAAGAAGTGTGCATAAGAAATATGTAAAGGGAAAGAAGTGTGCATAAGAAATATGTAAAGGGAAAGAAGTGTGCATAAGAAATATGTAAAGGGAAAGAAGTGTGCATAAGAAATATGTAAAGGGAAAGAAGTGTGCATAAGACATATGTAAAGGGAAAGAAGTGTGCATAAGAAATATGTAAAGGGAAAGAAGTGTGCATAAGAAATATGTAAAGGGAAAGAAGTGTGCATAAGAAATATGTAAAGGGAAAGAAGTGTGCATAAGAAATATGTAAAGGGAAAGAAGTGTGCATAAGAAATATGTAAAGGGAAAGAAGTGTGCATAAGAAATATGTAAAGGGAAAGAAGTGTGCATAAGAAATATGTAAAGGGAAAGAAGTGTGCATAAGAAATATGTAAAGGGAAAGAAGTGAGCATAAGAAATATGTAAAGGGAAAGAAGTGTGCATAAGAAATATGTAAAGGGAAAGAAGTGTGCATAAGAAATATGTAAAGGGAAAGAAGTGTGCATAAGAAATATGTAAAGGGAAAGAAGTGTGCATAAGAAATATGTAAAGGGAAAGAAGTGTGCATAAGAAATATGTAAAGGGAAAGAAGTGTGCATAAGAAATATGTAAAGGGAAAGAAGTGTGCATAAGAAATATGTAAAGGGAAAGAAGTGTGCATAAGAAATATGTAAAGGGAAAGAAGTGTGCATAAGAAATATGTAAAGGGAAAGAAGTGTGCATAAGAAATATGTAAAGGGAAAGAAGTGTGCATAATAAATATGTAAAGGGAAAGAAGTGTGCATAAGAAATATGTAAAGGGAAAGAAGTGTGCATAAGAAATATGTAAAGGGAAAGAAGTGTGCATAAGAAATATGTAAAGGGAAAGAAGTGTGCATAAGAAATATGTAAAGGGAAAGAAGTGTGCATAAGAAATATGTAAAGGGAAAGAAGTGTGCATAAGAAATATGTAAAGGGAAAGAAGTGTGCATAAGAAATATGTAAAGGGAAAGAAGTGTGCATAAGAAATATGTAAAGGGAAAGAAGTGTGCATAAGAAATATGTAAAGGGAAAGAAGTGTGCATAAGAAATATGTAAAGGGAAAGAAGTGTGCATAAGAAATATTTAAAGGGAAAGAAGTGTGCATAAGAAATATGTAAAGGGAAAGAAGTGTGCATAAGAAATATGTAAAGGGAAAGAAGTGTGCATAAGAAATATGTAAAGGGAAAGAAGTGTGCATAAGAAATAAACACATGATGTGGGAACAAGCCCTCGAGTTAAATATGTCAAGGGAAAGAAGTGTGCATAAGAAATATGTAAAGGGAAATAAGTGTGCATAAGAAATATGTAAAGGGAAAGAAGTGTGCATAAGAAATATGTAAAGGGAAAGAAGTGTGCATAAGAAATATGTAAAGGGAAATAAGTGTGCATAAGAAATATGTAAAGGGAAAGAAGTGTGCATAAGAAATATGTAAAGGGAAATAAGTGTGCATAAGAAATATGTAAAGGGAAAGAAGTGTGCATAAGAAATATGTAAAGGGAAAGAAGTGTGCATAAGAAATATGTAAAGGGAAAGAAGTGTGCATAAGAAATATGTAAAGGGAAAGAAGTGTGCATAAGAAATATTTAAAGGGAAAGAAGTGTGCATAAGAAATATGTAAAGGGAAAGAAGTGTGCATAAGAAATATGTAAAGGGAAAGAAGTGTGCATAAGAAATATGTAAAGGGAAAGAAGTGTGCATAAGAAATAAACACATGATGTGGGAACAAGCCCTCGAGTTAAATATGTCAAGGGAAAGAAGTGTGCATAAGAAATATGTAAAGGGAAATAAGTGTGCATAAGAAATATGTAAAGGGAAAGAAGTGTGCATAAGAAATAAACACATGATGTGGGAACAAGCCCTCGAGTTAAATATGTAAAGGGAAAGAAGTGTGCATAAGAAATATGTAAAGGGAAAGAAGTGTGCATAAGAAATATGTAAAGGGAAAGAAGTGTGCATAAGAAATATGTAAAGGGAAAGAAGTGTGCATAAGAAATATGTAAAGGGAAAGAAGTGTGCATAAGAAATATGTAAAGGGAAAGAAGTGTGCATAAGAAATATGTAAAGGGAAAGAAGTGTGCATAAGAAATATGTAAAGGGAAAGAAGTGTGCATAAGAAATATGTAAAGGGAAAGAAGTGTGCATAAGAAATATGTAAAGGGAAAGAAGTGTGCATAAGAAATATGTAAATGGAAAGAAGTGTGCATAAGAAATATGTAAAGGGAAAGAAGTGTGCATAAGAAATATGTAAAGGGAAAGAAGTGTGCATAAGAAATATGTAAAGGGAAAGAAGTGTGCATAAGAAATATGTAAAGGGAAAGAAGTGTGCATAAGAAATATGTAAAGGGAAAGAAGTGTGCATAAGAAATATGTAAAGGGAAAGAAGTGTGCATACGAAATATGTAAAGGGAAAGAAGTGTGCATAAGAAATATGTAAAGGGAAAGAAGTGTGCATAAGAAATATGTAAAGGGAAAGAAGTGTGCATAAGAAATATGTAAAGGGAAAGAAGTGTGCATAAGAAATATGTAAAGGGAAAGAAGTGTGCATAAGAAATATGTAAAGGGAAAGAAGTGTGCATAAGAAATATGTAAAGGGAAAGAAGTGTGCATAAGAAATATGTAAAGGGAAAGAAGTGTGCATAATAAATATGTAAAGGGAAAGAAGTGTGCATAAGAAATATGTAAAGGGAAAGAAGTGTGCATAATAAATATGTAAAGGGAAAGAAGTGTGCATAAGAAATATGTAAAGGGAAAGAAGTGTGCATAAGAAATATGTAAAGGGAAAGAAGTGTGCATAAGAAATATGTAAAGGGAAAGAAGTGTGCATAAGAAATATGTAAAGGGAAAGAAGTGTGCATAAGAAATATGTAAAGGGAAAGAAGTGTGCATAAGAAATATGTAAAGGGAAAGAAGTGTGCATAAGAAATATGTAAAGGGAAAGAAGTGTGCATAAGAAATATGTAAAGGGAAAGAAGTGTGCATAAGAAATATGTAAAGGGAAAGAAGTGTGCATAAGAAATATGTAAAGGGAAAGAAGTGTGCATAAGAAATATGTAAAGGGAAAGAAGTGTGCATAAGAAATATGTAAAGGGAAAGAAGTGTGCATAAGAAATATGTAAAGGGAAAGAAGTGTGCATAAGAAATATGTAAAGGGAAAGAAGTGTGCATAAGAAATATGTAAAGGGAAAGAAGTGTGCATAAGAAATATGTAAAGGGAAAGAAGTGTGCATAAGAAATATGTAAAGGGAAAGAAGTGTGCATAAGAAATATGTAAAGGGAAAGAAGTGTGCATAAGAAATATGTAAAGGGAAAGAAGTGTGCATAAGAAATATGTAAAGGGAAAGAAGTGTGCATAAGAAATATGTAAAGGGAAAGAAGTGTGCATAAGAAATATGTAAAGGGAAAGAAGTGAGCATAAGAAATATGTAAAGGGAAAGAAGTGTGCATAAGAAATATGTAAAGGGAAAGAAGTGTGCATAAGAAATATGTAAAGGGAAAGAAGTGTGCATAAGAAATATGTAAAGGGAAAGAAGTGTGCATAAGAAATATGTAAAGGGAAAGAAGTGTGCATAAGAAATATGTAAAGGGAAAGAAGTGTGCATAAGAAATATGTAAAGGGAAAGAAGTGTGCATAAGAAATATGTAAAGGGAAAGAAGTGTGCATAAGAAATATGTAAAGGGAAAGAAGTGTGCATAAGAAATATGTAAAGGGAAAGAAGTGTGCATAAGAAATATGTAAAGGGAAAGAAGTGTGCATAAGAAATATGTAAAGGGAAAGAAGTGTGCATAAGAAATATGTAAAGGGAAAGAAGTGTGCATAATAAATATGTAAAGGGAAAGAAGTGTGCATAAGAAATATGTAAAGGGAAAGAAGTGTGCATAAGAAATATGTAAAGGGAAAGAAGTGTGCATAAGAAATATGTAAAGGGAAAGAAGTGTGCATAAGAAATATGTAAAGGGAAAGAAGTGTGCATAAGAAATATGTAAAGGGAAAGAAGTGTGCATAAGAAATATGTAAAGGGAAAGAAGTGTGCATAAGAAATATGTAAAGGGAAAGAAGTGTGCATAAGAAATATGTAAAGGGAAAGAAGTGTGCATAAGAAATATGTAAAGGGAAAGAAGTGTGCATAAGAAATATGTAAAGGGAAAGAAGTGTGCATAAGAAATATGTAAAGGGAAAGAAGTGTGCATAAGAAATATTTAAAGGGAAAGAAGTGTGCATAAGAAATATGTAAAGGGAAAGAAGTGTGCATAAGAAATATGTAAAGGGAAAGAAGTGTGCATAAGAAATATGTAAAGGGAAAGAAGTGTGCATAAGAAATAAACACATGATGTGGGAACAAGCCCTCGAGTTAAATATGTCAAGGGAAAGAAGTGTGCATAAGAAATATGTAAAGGGAAATAAGTGTGCATAAGAAATATGTAAAGGGAAAGAAGTGTGCATAAGAAATAAACACATGATGTGGGAACAAGCCCTCGAGTTAAATATGTAAAGTGAAAGAAGTGTGCATAAGAAATATGTAAAGTGAAAGAAGTGTGCATAAGAAATATGTAAAGGGAAAGAAGTGTGCATAAGAAATATGTAAAGGGAAAGAAGTGTGCATAAGAAATATGTAAAGGGAAAGAAGTGTGCATAAGAAATATGTAAAGGGAAAGAAGTGTGCATAAGAAATATGTAAAGGGAAAGAAGTGTGCATAAGAAATATGTAAAGGGAAAGAAGTGTGCATAAGAAATATGTAAAGGGAAAGAAGTGTGCATAAGAAATATGTAAAGGGAAAGAAGTGTGCATAAGAAATATGTAAAGGGAAAGAAGTGTGCATAAGAAATATGTAAAGGGAAAGAAGTGTGCATAAGAAATATGTAAAGGGAAAGAAGTGTGCATAAGAAATATGTAAAGGGAAAGAAGTGTGCATAAGAAATATGTAAAGGGAAAGAAGTGTGCATAAGAAATATGTAAAGGGAAAGAAGTGTGCATAAGAAATATGTAAAGGGAAAGAAGTGTGCATAAGAAATATGTAAAGGGAAAGAAGTGTGCATAAGAAATATGTAAAGGGAAAGAAGTGTGCATAAGAAATATGTAAAGGGAAAGAAGTGTGCATAAGAAATATGTAAAGGGAAAGAAGTGTGCATAAGAAATATGTAAAGGGAAAGAAGTGTGCATAAGAAATATGTAAAGGGAAAGAAGTGTGCATAAGAAATATGTAAAGGGAAAGAAGTGTGCATAAGAAATATGTAAAGGGAAAGAAGTGTGCATAAGAAATATGTAAAGGGAAAGAAGTGTGCATAAGAAATATGTAAAGGGAAAGAAGTGTGCATAAGAAATATGTAAAGGGAAAGAAGTGTGCATAAGAAATATGTAAAGGGAAAGAAGTGTGCATAAGAAATATGTAAAGGGAAAGAAGTGTGCATAAGAAATATGTAAAGGGAAAGAAGTGTGCATAAGAAATATGTAAAGGGAAAGAAGTGTGCATAAGAAATATGTAAAGGGAAAGAAGTGTGCATAAGAAATATGTAAAGGGAAAGAAGTGTGCATAAGAAATATGTAAAGGGAAAGAAGTGTGCATAAGAAATATGTAAAGGGAAAGAAGTGTGCATAAGAAATATGTAAAGGGAAAGAAGTGTGCATAAGAAATATGTAAAGGGAAAGAAGTGTGCATAAGAAATATGTAAAGGGAAAGAAGTGTGCATAAGAAATATGTAAAGGGAAAGAAGTGTGCATAAGAAATATGTAAAGGGAAAGAAGTGTGCATAAGAAATATGTAAAGGGAAAGAAGTGTGCATAAGAAATATGTAAAGGGAAAGAAGTGTGCATAAGAAATATGTAAAGGGAAAGAAGTGTGCATAAGAAATATGTAAAGGGAAAGAAGTGTGCATAAGAAATATGTAAAGGGAAAGAAGTGTGCATAAGAAATATGTAAAGGGAAAGAAGTGTGCATAAGAAATATGTAAAGGGAAAGAAGTGTGCATAAGAAATATGTAAAGGGAAAGAAGTGTGCATAAGAAATATGTAAAGGGAAAGAAGTGTGCATAAGAAATATGTAAAGGGAAAGAAGTGTGCATAAGAAATATGTAAAGGGAAAGAAGTGTGCATAAGAAATATGTAAAGGGAAAGAAGTGTGCATAAGAAATATGTAAAGGGAAAGAAGTGTGCATAAGAAATATGTAAAGGGAAAGAAGTGTGCATAAGAAATATGTAAAGGGAAAGAAGTGTGCATAAGAAATATGTAAAGGGAAAGAAGTGTGCATAAGAAATATGTAAAGGGAAAGAAGTGTGCATAAGAAATATGTAAAGGGAAAGAAGTGTGCATAAGAAATATGTAAAGGGAAAGAAGTGTGCATAAGAAATATGTAAAGGGAAAGAAGTGTGCATAAGAAATATGTAAAGGGAAAGAAGTGTGCATAAGAAATATGTAAAGGGAAAGAAGTGTGCATAAGAAATATGTAAAGGGAAAGAAGTGTGCATAAGAAATATGTAAAGGGAAAGAAGTGTGCATAAGAAATATGTAAAGGGAAAGAAGTGTGCATAAGAAATATGTAAAGGGAAAGAAGTGTGCATAAGAAATATGTAAAGGGAAAGAAGTGTGCATAAGAAATATGTAAAGGGAAAGAAGTGTGCATAAGAAATATGTAAAGGGAAAGAAGTGTGCATAAGAAATATGTAAAGGGAAAGAAGTGTGCATAAGAAATATGTAAAGGGAAAGAAGTGTGCATAAGAAATATGTAAAGGGAAAGAAGTGTGCATAAGAAATATGTAAAGGGAAAGAAGTGTGCATAAGAAATATGTAAAGGGAAAGAAGTGTGCATAAGAAATATGTAAAGGGAAAGAAGTGTGCATAAGAAATATGTAAAGGGAAAGAAGTGTGCATAAGAAATATGTAAAGGGAAAGAAGTGTGCATAAGAAATATGTAAAGGGAAAGAAGTGTGCATAAGAAATATGTAAAGGGAAAGAAGTGTGCATAAGAAATATGTAAAGGGAAAGAAGTGTGCATAAGAAATATGTAAAGGGAAAGAAGTGTGCATAAGAAATATGTAAAGGGAAAGAAGTGTGCATAAGAAATATGTAAAGGGAAAGAAGTGTGCATAAGAAATATGTAAAGGGAAAGAAGTGTGCATAAGAAATATGTAAAGGGAAAGAAGTGTGCATAAGAAATATGTAAAGGGAAAGAAGTGTGCATAAGAAATATGTAAAGGGAAAGAAGTGTGCATAAGAAATATGTAAAGGGAAAGAAGTGTGCATAAGAAATATGTAAAGGGAAAGAAGTGTGCATAAGAAATATGTAAAGGGAAAGAAGTGTGCATAAGAAATATGTAAAGGGAAAGAAGTGTGCATAAGAAATATGTAAAGGGAAAGAAGTGTGCATAAGAAATATGTAAAGGGAAAGAAGTGTGCATAAGAAATATGTAAAGGGAAAGAAGTGTGCATAAGAAATATGTAAAGGGAAAGAAGTGTGCATAAGAAATATGTAAAGGGAAAGAAGTGTGCATAAGAAATATGTAAAGGGAAAGAAGTGTGCATAAGAAATATGTAAAGGGAAAGAAGTGTGCATAAGAAATATGTAAAGGGAAAGAAGTGTGCATAAGAAATATGTAAAGGGAAAGAAGTGTGCATAAGAAATATGTAAAGGGAAAGAAGTGTGCATAAGAAATATGTAAAGGGAAAGAAGTGTGCATAAGAAATATGTAAAGGGAAAGAAGTGTGCATAAGAAATATGTAAAGGGAAAGAAGTGTGCATAAGAAATATGTAAAGGGAAAGAAGTGTGCATAAGAAATATGTAAAGGGAAAGAAGTGTGCATAAGAAATATGTAAAGGGAAAGAAGTGTGCATAAGAAATATGTAAAGGGAAAGAAGTGTGCATAAGAAATATGTAAAGGGAAAGAAGTGTGCATAAGAAATATGTAAAGGGAAAGAAGTGTGCATAAGAAATATGTAAAGGGAAAGAAGTGTGCATAAGAAATATGTAAAGGGAAAGAAGTGTGCATAAGAAATATGTAAAGGGAAAGAAGTGTGCATAAGAAATATGTAAAGGGAAAGAAGTGTGCATAAGAAATATGTAAAGGGAAAGAAGTGTGCATAAGAAATATGTAAAGGGAAAGAAGTGTGCATAAGAAATATGTAAAGGGAAAGAAGTGTGCATAAGAAATATGTAAAGGGAAAGAAGTGTGCATAAGAAATATGTAAAGGGAAAGAAGTGTGCATAAGAAATATGTAAAGGGAAAGAAGTGTGCATAAGAAATATGTAAAGGGAAAGAAGTGTGCATAAGAAATATGTAAAGGGAAAGAAGTGTGCATAAGAAATATGTAAAGGGAAAGAAGTGTGCATAAGAAATATGTAAAGGGAAAGAAGTGTGCATAAGAAATATGTAAAGGGAAAGAAGTGTGCATAAGAAATATGTAAAGGGAAAGAAGTGTGCATAAGAAATATGTAAAGGGAAAGAAGTGTGCATAAGAAATATGTAAAGGGAAAGAAGTGTGCATAAGAAATATGTAAAGGGAAAGAAGTGTGCATAAGAAATATGTAAAGGGAAAGAAGTGTGCATAAGAAATATGTAAAGGGAAAGAAGTGTGCATAAGAAATATGTAAAGGGAAAGAAGTGTGCATAAGAAATATGTAAAGGGAAAGAAGTGTGCATAAGAAATATGTAAAGGGAAAGAAGTGTGCATAAGAAATATGTAAAGGGAAAGAAGTGTGCATAAGAAATATGTAAAGGGAAAGAAGTGTGCATAAGAAATATGTAAAGGGAAAGAAGTGTGCATAAGAAATATGTAAAGGGAAAGAAGTGTGCATAAGAAATATGTAAAGGGAAAGAAGTGTGCATAAGAAATATGTAAAGGGAAAGAAGTGTGCATAAGAAATATGTAAAGGGAAAGAAGTGTGCATAAGAAATATGTAAAGGGAAAGAAGTGTGCATAAGAAATATGTAAAGGGAAAGAAGTGTGCATAAGAAATATGTAAAGGGAAAGAAGTGTGCATAAGAAATATGTAAAGGGAAAGAAGTGTGCATAAGAAATATGTAAAGGGAAAGAAGTGTGCATAAGAAATATGTAAAGGGAAAGAAGTGTGCATAAGAAATATGTAAAGGGAAAGAAGTGTGCATAAGAAATATGTAAAGGGAAAGAAGTGTGCATAAGAAATATGTAAAGGGAAAGAAGTGTGCATAAGAAATATGTAAAGGGAAAGAAGTGTGCATAAGAAATATGTAAAGGGAAAGAAGTGTGCATAAGAAATATGTAAAGGGAAAGAAGTGTGCATAAGAAATATGTAAAGGGAAAGAAGTGTGCATAAGAAATATGTAAAGGGAAAGAAGTGTGCATAAGAAATATGTAAAGGGAAAGAAGTGTGCATAAGAAATATGTAAAGGGAAAGAAGTGTGCATAAGAAATATGTAAAGGGAAAGAAGTGTGCATAAGAAATATGTAAAGGGAAAGAAGTGTGCATAAGAAATATGTAAAGGGAAAGAAGTGTGCATAAGAAATATGTAAAGGGAAAGAAGTGTGCATAAGAAATATGTAAAGGGAAAGAAGTGTGCATAAGAAATATGTAAAGGGAAAGAAGTGTGCATAAGAAATATGTAAAGGGAAAGAAGTGTGCATAAGAAATATGTAAAGGGAAAGAAGTGTGCATAAGAAATATGTAAAGGGAAAGAAGTGTGCATAAGAAATATGTAAAGGGAAAGAAGTGTGCATAAGAAATATGTAAAGGGAAAGAAGTGTGCATAAGAAATATGTAAAGGGAAAGAAGTGTGCATAAGAAATATGTAAAGGGAAAGAAGTGTGCATAAGAAATATGTAAAGGGAAAGAAGTGTGCATAAGAAATATGTAAAGGGAAAGAAGTGTGCATAAGAAATATGTAAAGGGAAAGAAGTGTGCATAAGAAATATGTAAAGGGAAAGAAGTGTGCATAAGAAATATGTAAAGGGAAAGAAGTGTGCATAAGAAATATGTAAAGGGAAAGAAGTGTGCATAAGAAATATGTAAAGGGAAAGAAGTGTGCATAAGAAATATGTAAAGGGAAAGAAGTGTGCATAAGAAATATGTAAAGGGAAAGAAGTGTGCATAAGAAATATGTAAAGGGAAAGAAGTGTGCATAAGAAATATGTAAAGGGAAAGAAGTGTGCATAAGAAATATGTAAAGGGAAAGAAGTGTGCATAAGAAATATGTAAAGGGAAAGAAGTGTGCATAAGAAATATGTAAAGGGAAAGAAGTGTGCATAAGAAATATGTAAAGGGAAAGAAGTGTGCATAAGAAATATGTAAAGGGAAAGAAGTGTGCATAAGAAATATGTAAAGGGAAAGAAGTGTGCATAAGAAATATGTAAAGGGAAAGAAGTGTGCATAAGAAATATGTAAAGGGAAAGAAGTGTGCATAAGAAATATGTAAAGGGAAAGAAGTGTGCATAAGAAATATGTAAAGGGAAAGAAGTGTGCATAAGAAATATGTAAAGGGAAAGAAGTGTGCATAAGAAATATGTAAAGGGAAAGAAGTGTGCATAAGAAATATGTAAAGGGAAAGAAGTGTGCATAAGAAATATGTAAAGGGAAAGAAGTGTGCATAAGAAATATGTAAAGGGAAAGAAGTGTGCATAAGAAATATGTAAAGGGAAAGAAGTGTGCATAAGAAATATGTAAAGGGAAAGAAGTGTGCATAAGAAATATGTAAAGGGAAAGAAGTGTGCATAAGAAATATGTAAAGGGAAAGAAGTGTGCATAAGAAATATGTAAAGGGAAAGAAGTGTGCATAAGAAATATGTAAAGGGAAAGAAGTGTGCATAAGAAATATGTAAAGGGAAAAAGAAGTGTGCATAAGAAATATGTAAAGGGAAAGAAGTGTGCATAAGAAATATGTAAAGGGAAAGAAGTGTGCATAAGAAATATGTAAAGGGAAAGAAGTGTGCATAAGAAATATGTAAAGGGAAAGAAGTGTGCATAAGAAATATGTAAAGGGAAAGAAGTGTGCATAAGAAATATGTAAAGGGAAAGAAGTGTGCAT
Source organism: Crossaster papposus (assembly GCA_037893245.1). Classification (NCBI taxonomy): domain Eukaryota; kingdom Metazoa; phylum Echinodermata; class Asteroidea; order Velatida; family Solasteridae; genus Crossaster; species Crossaster papposus. The sequence goes on from JBAIAA010001345.1 coordinate 123,979, forward strand.
AAGAAATATGTAAAGGGAAAGAAGTGTGCATAAGAAATATGTAAAGGGAAAGAAGTGTGCATAAGAAATATGTAAAGGGAAAGAAGTGTGCATAAGAAATATGTAAAGGGAAAGAAGTGTGCATAAGAAATATGTAAAGGGAAAGAAGTGTGCATAAGAAATATGTAAAGGGAAAGAAGTGTGCATAAGAAATATGTAAAGGGAAAGAAGTGTGCATAAGAAATATGTAAAGGGAAAGAAGTGTGCATAAGAAATATGTAAAGGGAAAGAAGTGTGCATAAGAAATATGTAAAGGGAAAGAAGTGTGCATAAGAAATATGTAAAGGGAAAGAAGTGTGCATAAGAAATATGTAAAGGGAAAGAAGTGTGCATAAGAAATATGTAAAGGGAAAGAAGTGTGCATAAGAAATATGTAAAGGGAAAGAAGTGTGCATAAGAAATATGTAAAGGGAAAGAAGTGTGCATAAGAAATATGTAAAGGGAAAGAAGTGTGCATAAGAAATATGTAAAGGGAAAGAAGTGTGCATAAGAAATATGTAAAGGGAAAGAAGTGTGCATAAGAAATATGTAAAGGGAAAGAAGTGTGCATAAGAAATATGTAAAGGGAAAGAAGTGTGCATAAGAAATATGTAAAGGGAAAGAAGTGTGCATAAGAAATATGTAAAGGGAAAGAAGTGTGCATAAGAAATATGTAAAGGGAAAGAAGTGTGCATAAGAAATATGTAAAGGGAAAGAAGTGTGCATAAGAAATATGTAAAGGGAAAGAAGTGTGCATAAGAAATATGTAAAGGGAAAGAAGTGTGCATAAGAAATATGTAAAGGGAAAGAAGTGTGCATAAGAAATATGTAAAGGGAAAGAAGTGTGCATAAGAAATATGTAAAGGGAAAGAAGTGTGCATAAGAAATATGTAAAGGGAAAGAAGTGTGCATAAGAAATATGTAAAGGGAAAGAAGTGTGCATAAGAAATATGTAAAGGGAAAGAAGTGTGCATAAGAAATATGTAAAGGGAAAGAAGTGTGCATAAGAAATATGTAAAGGGAAAGAAGTGTGCATAAGAAATATGTAAAGGGAAAGAAGTGTGCATAAGAAATATGTAAAGGGAAAGAAGTGTGCATAAGAAATATGTAAAGGGAAAGAAGTGTGCATAAGAAATATGTAAAGGGAAAGAAGTGTGCATAAGAAATATGTAAAGGGAAAGAAGTGTGCATAAGAAATATGTAAAGGGAAAGAAGTGTGCATAAGAAATATGTAAAGGGAAAGAAGTGTGCATAAGAAATATGTAAAGGGAAAGAAGTGTGCATAAGAAATATGTAAAGGGAAAGAAGTGTGCATAAGAAATATGTAAAGGGAAAGAAGTGTGCATAAGAAATATGTAAAGGGAAAGAAGTGTGCATAAGAAATATGTAAAGGGAAAGAAGTGTGCATAAGAAATATGTAAAGGGAAAGAAGTGTGCATAAGAAATATGTAAAGGGAAAGAAGTGTGCATAAGAAATATGTAAAGGGAAAGAAGTGTGCATAAGAAATATGTAAAGGGAAAGAAGTGTGCATAAGAAATATGTAAAGGGAAAGAAGTGTGCATAAGAAATATGTAAAGGGAAAGAAGTGTGCATAAGAAATATGTAAAGGGAAAGAAGTGTGCATAAGAAATATGTAAAGGGAAAGAAGTGTGCATAAGAAATATGTAAAGGGAAAGAAGTGTGCATAAGAAATATGTAAAGGGAAAGAAGTGTGCATAAGAAATATGTAAAGGGAAAGAAGTGTGCATAAGAAATATGTAAAGGGAAAGAAGTGTGCATAAGAAATATGTAAAGGGAAAGAAGTGTGCATAAGAAATATGTAAAGGGAAAGAAGTGTGCATAAGAAATATGTAAAGGGAAAGAAGTGTGCATAAGAAATATGTAAAGGGAAAGAAGTGTGCATAAGAAATATGTAAAGGGAAAGAAGTGTGCATAAGAAATATGTAAAGGGAAAGAAGTGTGCATAAGAAATATGTAAAGGGAAAGAAGTGTGCATAAGAAATATGTAAAGGGAAAGAAGTGTGCATAAGAAATATGTAAAGGGAAAGAAGTGTGCATAAGAAATATGTAAAGGGAAAGAAGTGTGCATAAGAAATATGTAAAGGGAAAGAAGTGTGCATAAGAAATATGTAAAGGGAAAGAAGTGTGCATAAGAAATATGTAAAGGGAAAGAAGTGTGCATAAGAAATATGTAAAGGGAAAGAAGTGTGCATAAGAAATATGTAAAGGGAAAGAAGTGTGCATAAGAAATATGTAAAGGGAAAGAAGTGTGCATAAGAAATATGTAAAGGGAAAGAAGTGTGCATAAGAAATATGTAAAGGGAAAGAAGTGTGCATAAGAAATATGTAAAGGGAAAGAAGTGTGCATAAGAAATATGTAAAGGGAAAGAAGTGTGCATAAGAAATATGTAAAGGGAAAGAAGTGTGCATAAGAAATATGTAAAGGGAAAGAAGTGTGCATAAGAAATATGTAAAGGGAAAGAAGTGTGCATAAGAAATATGTAAAGGGAAAGAAGTGTGCATAAGAAATATGTAAAGGGAAAGAAGTGTGCATAAGAAATATGTAAAGGGAAAGAAGTGTGCATAAGAAATATGTAAAGGGAAAGAAGTGTGCATAAGAAATATGTAAAGGGAAAGAAGTGTGCATAAGAAATATGTAAAGGGAAAGAAGTGTGCATAAGAAATATGTAAAGGGAAAGAAGTGTGCATAAGAAATATGTAAAGGGAAAGAAGTGTGCATAAGAAATATGTAAAGGGAAAGAAGTGTGCATAAGAAATATGTAAAGGGAAAGAAGTGTGCATAAGAAATATGTAAAGGGAAAGAAGTGTGCATAAGAAATATGTAAAGGGAAAGAAGTGTGCATAAAAAATATGTAAAGGGAAAGAAGTGTGCATAAGAAATATGTAAAGGGAAAGAAGTGTGCATAAGAAATATGTAAAGGGAAAGAAGTGTGCATAAGAAATATGTAAAGGGAAAGAAGTGTGCATAAGAAATATGTAAAGGGAAAGAAGTGTGCATAAGAAATATGTAAAGGGAAAGAAGTGTGCATAAGAAATATGTAAAGGGAAAGAAGTGTGCATAAGAAATATGTAAAGGGAAAGAAGTGTGCATGAGAAATATGTAAAGGGAAAGAAGTGTGCATAAGAAATATGTAAAGGGAAAGAAGTGTGCATCAGAAATATGTAAAGGGAAAGAAGTGTGCATAAGAAATATGTAAAGGGAAAGAAGTGTGCATAAGAAATATGTAAAGGGAAAGAAGTGTGCATAAGAAATATGTAAAGGGAAAGAAGTGTGCATAAGAAATATGTAAAGGGAAAGAAGTGTGCATAAGAAATATGTAAAGGGAAAGAAGTGTGCATAAGAAATATGTAAAGGGAAAGAAGTGTGCATAAGAAATATGTAAAGGGAAAGAAGTGTGCATAAGAAATATGTAAAGGGAAAGTAGTGTGCATAAGAAATATGTAAAGGGAAAGAAGTGTGCATAAGAAATATGTAAAGGGAAAGTAGTGTGCATAAGAAATATGTAAAGGGAAAGAAGTGTGCATAAGAAATATGTAAAGGGAAAGAAGTGTGCATAAGAAATATGTAAAGGGAAAGAAGTGTGCATAAGAAATATGTAAAGGGAAAGAAGTGTGCATAAAAAATATGTAAAGGGAAAGAAGTGTGCATAAGAAATATGTAAAGGGAAAGAAGTGTGCATAAGAAATATGTAAAGGGAAAGAAGTGTGCATAAGAAATATGTAAAGGGAAAGAAGTGTGCATAAGAAATATGTAAAGGGAAAGAAGTGTGCATAAGAAATATGTAAAGGGAAAGAAGTGTGCATAAGAAATATGTAAAGGGAAAGAAGTGTGCATACGAAATATGTAAATGGAAAGAAGTGTGCATACGAAATATGTAAAGGGAAAGAAGTGTGCATACGAAATATGTAAAGGGAAAGAAGTGTGCATACGAAATATGTAAAGGGAAAGAAGTGTGCATACGAAATATGTAAAGGGAAAGAAGTGTGCATAAGAAATATGTAAAGGGAAAGAAGTGTGCATAATAAATATGTAAAGGGAAAGAAGTGTGCATAAGAAATATGTAAAGGGAAAGAAGTGTGCATAAGAAATATGTAAAGGGAAAGAAGTGTGCATAAGAAATATGTAAAGGGAAAGAAGTGTGCATAAGAAATATGTAAAGGGAAAGAAGTGTGCATAAGAAATATGTAAAGGGAAAGTAGTGTGCATAAGAAATATGTAAAGGGAAAGAAGTGTGCATAAGAAATATGTAAAGGGAAAGAAGTGTGCATAAGAAATATGTAAAGGGAAAGAAGTGTGCATAAGAAATATGTAAAGGGAAAGAAGTGTGCATAAGAAATATGTAGAGGGAAAGAAGTGTGCATAAGAAATATGTAAAGGGAAAGAAGTGTGCATAAGAAATACGTAAAGGGAAAGAAGTGTGCATAAGAAATATGTAAAGGGAAAGAAGTGTGCATAAGAAATATGTAAAGGGAAAGAAGTGTGCATAAGAAATATGTAAAGGGAAAGAAGTGTGCATAAGAAATATGTAAAGGGAAAGAAGTGTGCATAAGAAATATGTAAAGGGAAAGAAGTGTGCATAAGAAATATGTAAAGGGAAAGAAGTGTGCATGAGAAATATGTAAAGGGAAAGAAGTGTGCATGAGAAATATGTAAAGGGAAAGAAGTGTGCATGAGAAATATGTAAAGGGAAAGAAGTGTGCATAAGAAATATGTAAAGGGAAAGAAGTGTGCATCAGAAATATGTAAAGGGAAAGAAGTGTGCATAAGAAATATGTAAAGGGAAAGAAGTGTGCATAAGAAATATGTAAAGGGAAAGAAGTGTGCATAATAAATATGTAAAGGGAAAGAAGTGTGCATAAGAAATATGTAAAGGGAAAGAAGTGTGCATAAGAAATATGTAAAGGGAAAGAAGTGTGCATAAGAAATATGTAAAGGGAAAGAAGTGTGCATAAGAAATATGTAAAGGGAAAGAAGTGTGCATAAGAAATATGTAAAGGGAAAGAAGTGTGCATAATAAATATGTAAAGGGAAAGAAGTGTGCATAAGAAATATGTAAAGGGAAAGAAGTGTGCATAAGAAATATGTAAAGGGAAAGAAGTGTGCATAAGAAATATGTAAAGGGAAAGAAGAGTGCATAAGAAATATGTAAAGGGAAAGAAGTGTGCATAAGAAATATGTAAAGGGAAAGAAGTGTGCATAAGAAATATGTAAAGGGAAAGAAGTGTGCATAAGAAATATGTAAAGGGAAAGAAGTGTGCATAAGAAATATGTAAAGGAAAAGAAGTGTGCATAAGAAATATGTAAAGGGAAAGAAGTGTGCATAAGAAATATGTAAAGGAAAAGAAGTGTGCATAAGAAATATGTAAAGGGAAAGAAGTGTGCATAAGAAATATGTAAAGGGAAAGAAGTGTGCATAAGAAACATGTAAAGGGAAAGAAGTGTGCATAAGAAATATGTAAAGGGAAAGAAGTGTGCATAAGAAATATGTAAAGGGAAAGAAGTGTGCATAAGAAATATGTAAAGGGAAAGAAGTGTGCATAAGAAATATGTAAAGGGAAAGAAGTGTGCATAAGAAATATGTAAAGGGAAAGAAGTGTGCATAAGAAATATGTAAAGGGAAAGAAGTGTGCATAAGAAATATGTAAAGGGAAAGAAGTGTGCATGAGAAATATGTAAAGGGAAAGAAGTGTGCATAAGAAATATGTAAAGGGAAAGAAGTGTGCATCAGAAATATGTAAAGGGAAAGAAGTGTGCATAAGAAATATGTAAAGGGAAAGAAGTGTGCATAAGAAATATGTAAAGGGAAAGAAGTGTGCATAAGAAATATGTAAAGGGAAAGAAGTGTGCATAAGAAATATGTAAAGGGAAAGAAGTGTGCATAAGAAATATGTAAAGGGAAAGAAGTGTGCATAAGAAATATGTAAAGGGAAAGAAGTGTGCATAAGAAATATGTAAAGGGAAAGAAGTGTGCATAAGAAATATGTAAAGGGAAAGAAGTGTGCATAAGAAATATGTAAAGGGAAAGAAGTGTGCATAAGAAATATGTAAAGGGAAAGAAGTGTGCATAAGAAATATGTAAAGGGAATGAAGTGTGCATAAGAAATATGTAAAGGGAAAGAAGTGTGCATAAGAAATATGTAAAGGGAAAGAAGTGTGCATAAGAAATATGTAAAGGGAAAGAAGTGTGCATAAGAAATATGTAAAGGGAAAGAAGTGTGCATAAGAAATATGTAAAGGGAAAGTAGTGTGCATAAGAAATATGTAAAGGGAAAGAAGTGTGCATAAGAAATATGTAAAGGGAAAGAAGTGTGCATAAGAAATATGTAAAGGGAAAGAAGTGTGCATAAGAAATATGTAAAGGGAAAGAAGTGTGCATAAGAAATATGTAAAGGGAAAGAAGTGTGCATAAGAAATATGTAAAGGGAAAGAAGTGTGCATAAGAAATACGTAAAGGGAAAGAAGTGTGCATAAGAAATATGTAAAGGGAAAGAAGTGTGCATAATAAATACGTAAAGGGAAAGTAGTGTGCATAAGAAATATGTAAAGGAAAGAAGTGTGCATAAGAAATATGTAAAGGGAAAGAAGTGTGCATAAGAAATATGTAAAGGGAAAGAAGTGTGCATAAGAAATATGTAAAGGGAAAGAAGTGTGCATAAGAAATATGTAAAGGGAAAGAAGTGTGCATAAGAAATATGTAAAGGGAAAGAAGTGTGCATAAGAAATATGTAAAGGGAAAGAAGTGTGCATAAAAAATATGTAAAGGGAAAGAAGTGTGCATAAAAAATATGTAAAGGGAAAGAAGTGTGCATAAGAAATATGTAAAGGGAAAGAAGTGTGCATAAGAAATATGTAAAGGGAAAGAAGTGTGCATAAGAAATATGTAAAGGGAAAGAAGTGTGCATAAGAAATATGTAAAGGGAAAGAAGTGTGCATAAGAAATATGTAAAGGGAAAGAAGTGTGCATAAGAAATATGTAAAGGGAAAGAAGTGTGCATAAGAAATATGTAAAGGGAAAGAAGTGTGCATGAGAAATATGTAAAGGGAAAGAAGTGTGCATAAGAAATATGTAAAGGGAAAGAAGTGTGCATCAGAAATATGTAAAGGGAAAGAAGTGTGCATAAGAAATATGTAAAGGGAAAGAAGTGTGCATAAGAAATATGTAAAGGGAAAGAAGTGTGCATAAGAAATATGTAAAGGGAAAGAAGTGTGCATAAGAAATATGTAAAGGGAAAGAAGTGTGCATAAGAAATATGTAAAGGGAAAGAAGTGTGCATAAGAAATATGTAAAGGGAAAGAAGTGTGCATAAGAAATATGTAAAGGGAAAGAAGTGTGCATAAGAAATATGTAAAGGGAAAGTAGTGTGCATAAGAAATATGTAAAGGGAAAGAAGTGTGCATAAGAAATATGTAAAGGGAAAGTAGTGTGCATAAGAAATATGTAAAGGGAAAGAAGTGTGCATAAGAAATATGTAAAGGGAAAGAAGTGTGCATAAGAAATATGTAAAGGGAAAGAAGTGTGCATAAGAAATATGTAAAGGGAAAGAAGTGTGCATAAAAAATATGTAAAGGGAAAGAAGTGTGCATAAGAAATATGTAAAGGGAAAGAAGTGTGCATAAGAAATATGTAAAGGGAAAGAAGTGTGCATAAGAAATATGTAAAGGGAAAGAAGTGTGCATAAGAAATATGTAAAGGGAAAGAAGTGTGCATAAGAAATATGTAAAGGGAAAGAAGTGTGCATAAGAAATATGTAAAGGGAAAGAAGTGTGCATACGAAATATGTAAATGGAAAGAAGTGTGCATACGAAATATGTAAAGGGAAAGAAGTGTGCATACGAAATATGTAAAGGGAAAGAAGTGTGCATACGAAATATGTAAAGGGAAAGAAGTGTGCATACGAAATATGTAAAGGGAAAGAAGTGTGCATAAGAAATATGTAAAGGGAAAGAAGTGTGCATAAGAAATATGTAAAGGGAAAGAAGTGTGCATAAGAAATATGTAAAGGGAAAGAAGTGTGCATAAGAAATATGTAAAGGGAAAGAAGTGTGCATAAGAAATATGTAAAGGGAAAGAAGTGTGCATAAGAAATATGTAAAGGGAAAGAAGTGTGCATAAGAAATATGTAAAGGGAAAGTAGTGTGCATAAGAAATATGTAAAGGGAAAGAAGTGTGCATAAGAAATATGTAAAGGGAAAGAAGTGTGCATAAGAAATATGTAAAGGGAAAGAAGTGTGCATAAGAAATATGTAAAGGGAAAGAAGTGTGCATAAGAAATATGTAGAGGGAAAGAAGTGTGCATAAAAAATATGTAAAGGGAAAGAAGTGTGCATAAGAAATACGTAAAGGGAAAGAAGTGTGCATAAGAAATATGTAAAGGGAAAGAAGTGTGCATAAGAAATATGTAAAGGGAAAGAAGTGTGCATAAGAAATATGTAAAGGGAAAGAAGTGTGCATAAGAAATATGTAAAGGGAAAGAAGTGTGCATAAGAAATATGTAAAGGGAAAGAAGTGTGCATAAGAAATATGTAAAGGGAAAGAAGTGTGCATAAGAAATATGTAAAGGGAAAGAAGTGTGCATAAGAAATATGTAAAGGGAAAGAAGTGTGCATAAGAAATATGTAAAGGGAAAGAAGTGTGCATAAGAAATATGTAAAGGGAAAGAAGTGTGCATAAGAAATATGTAAATGGAAAGAAGTGTGCATAAGAAATATGTAAAGGGAAAGAAGTGTGCATAAGAAATATGTAAAGGGAAAGAAGTGTGCACAAGAAATATGTAAAGGGAAAGAAGTGTGCATAAGAAATATGTAAAGGGAAAGAAGTGTGCATAAGAAATATGTAAAGGGAAAGAAGTGTGCATAAGAAATATGTAAAGGGAAAGAAGTGTGCATAAGAAATATGTAAAGGGAAAGAAGTGTGCATAAGAAATATGTAAAGGGAAAGAAGTGTGCATAAGAAATATGTAAAGGGAAAGAAGTGTGCATAAGAAATATGTAAAGGGAAAGAATTGTGCATAAGAAATATGTAAAGGGAAAGAAGTGTGCATAAGAAATATGTAAAGGGAAAGAAGTGTGCATAAGAAATATGTAAAGGGAAAGAAGTGTGCATAAGAAATATGTAAAGGGAAAGAAGTGTGCATAAGAAATATGTAAAGGGAAAGAAGTGTGCATAAGAAATATGTAAAGGGAAAGAAGTGTGCATAAGAAATATGTAAAAGGAAAGAAGTGTACATAAGAAATATGTAAAGGGAAAGAAGTGTGCATAAGAAATATGTAAAGGGAAAGAAGTGTGCATAAGAAATATGTAAAGGGAAAGAAGTGTGCATAAGAAATATGTAAAGGGAAAGAAGTGTGCATAAGAAATATGTAAAGGGAAAGAAGTGTGCATAAGAAATATGTAAAGGGAAAGAAGTGTGCATAAGAAATATGTAAAGGGAAAGAAGTGTGCATAAGAAATATGTAAAGGGAAAGAAGTGTGCATAAGAAATATGTAAAGGGAAAGAAGTGTGCATAAGAAATATGTAAAGGGAAAGAAGTGTGCATAAGAAATATGTAAAGGGAAAGAAGTGTGCATAAGAAATATGTAAAGGGAAAGAAGTGTGCATAAGAAATATGTAAAGGGAAAGAAGTGTGCATAAGAAATATGTAAAGGGAAAGAAGTGTGCATACGAAATATGTAAAGGGAAAGAAGTGTGCATAAGAAATATGTAAAGGGAAAGAAGTGTGCATAAGAAATATGTAAAGGGAAAGAAGTGTGCATAAGAAATATGTAAAGGGAAAGAAGTGTGCATAAGAAATATGTAAAGGGAAAGAAGTGTGCATAGGAAATATGTAAAGGGAAAGAAGTGTGCATAAGAAATATGTAAAGGGAAAGAAGTGTGCATAAGAAATATGTAAAGGGAAAGAAGTGTGCATAAGAAATATGTAAGGGAAAGAAGTGTGCATAAGAAATATGTAAAGGGAAAGAAGTGTGCATAAGAAATATGTAAAGGGAAAGAAGTGTGCATAAGAAATATGTAAAGGGAAAGAAGTGTGCATAAGAAATATGTAAAGGGAAAGAAGTGTGCATAAGAAATATGTAAAGGGATAGAAGTGTGCATAAGAAATAAACACATGATGTGGGAACAAGCCCTCGAGTTAAATATGTAAAGGGAAAGAAGTGTGCATAAGAAATATGTAAAGGGAAAGAAGTGTGCATAAGAAATATGTAAAGGGAAAGAAGTGTGCATAAGAAATATGTAAAGGGAAAGAAGTGTGCATAAGAAATATGTAAAGGGAAAGAAGTGTGCATAAGAAATATGTAAAGGGAAAGAAGTGTGCATAAGAAATATGTAAAGGGAAAGAAGTGTGCATAAGAAATATGTAAAGGGAAAGAAGTGTGCATAAGAAATATGTAAAAGGAAAGAAGTGTGCATAAGAAATATGTAAAGGGAAAGAAGTGTGCATAAGAAATATGTAAAGGGAAAGAAGTGTGCATAAGAAATATGTAAAGGGAAAGAAGTGTGCATAAGAAATATGTAAAGGGAAAGAAGTGTGCATACGAAATATGTAAAGGGAAAGAAGTGTGCATAAGAAATATGTAAAGGGAAAGAAGTGTGCACAAGAAATATGTAAAGGGAAAGAAGTGTGCATAAAAAATATGTAAAGGGAAAGAAGTGTGCATAAGAAATATGTAAAGGGAAAGAAGTGTGCATAAGAAATATGTAAAGGGAAAGAAGTGTGCATAAGAAATATGTAAAGGGAAAGAAGTGTGCATAAGAAATATGTAAAGGGAAAGAAGTGTGCATACGAAATATGTAAAGGGAAAGAAGTGTGCATAAGAAATATGTAAAGGGAAAGAAGTGTGCATAAGAAATATGTAAAGGGAAAGAAGTGTGCATAAGAAATATGTAAAGGGAAAGAAGTGTGCATAAGAAATATGTAAAGGGAAAGAAGTGTGCATAAGAAATATGTAAAGGGAAAGAAGTGTGCATAAGAAATATGTAAAGGGAAAGAAGTGTGCATAAGAAATATGTAAAGGGAAAGAAGTGTGCATAAGAAATATGTAAAGGGAAAGAAGTGTGCATAAGAAATATGTAAAGGGAAAGAAGTGTGCATAAGAAATATGTAAAGGGAAAGAAGTGTGCATAAGAAATATGTAAAGGGAAAGAAGTGTGCATAAGAAATATGTAAAGGGAAAGAAGTGTGCATAAGAAATATGTAAAGGGAAAGAAGTGTGCATAAGAAATATGTAAAGGGAAAGAAGTGTGCATAAGAAATATGTAAAGGGAAAGAAGTGTGCATAAGAAATATGTAAAGGGAAAGAAGTGTGCATAAGAAATATGTAAAGGGAAAGAAGTGTGCATAAGAAATATGTAAAGGGAAAGAAGTGTGCATAAGAAATATGTAAAGGGAAAGAAGTGTGCATAATAAATATGTAAAGGGAAAGAAGTGTGCATAAGAAATATGTAAAGGGAAAGAAGTGTGCATAAGAAATATGTAAAGGGAAAGAAGTGTGCATAAGAAATATGTAAAGGGAAAGAAGTGTGCATAAGAAATATGTAAAGGGAAAGAAGTGTGCATAAGAAATATGTAAAGGGAAAGAAGTGTGCATAAGAAATATGTAAAGGGAAAGAAGTGTGCATAAGAAATATGTAAGGGAAAGAAGTGTGCATAAGAAATATGTAAAGGGAAAGAAGTGTGCATAAGAAATATGTAAAGGGAAAGAAGTGTGCATAAGAAATATGTAAAGGGAAAGAAGTGTGCATAAGAAATATGTAAATGGAAAGAAGTGTGCATAAGAAATATGTAAAGGGATAGAAGTGTGCATAAGAAATAAACACATGATGTGGGAACAAGCCCTCGAGTTAAATATGTAAAGGGAAATAAGTGTGCATAAGAAATATGTAAAGGGAAAGAAGTGTGCATAAGAAATATGTAAAGGGAAAGAAGTGTGCATAAGAAATATGTAAAGGGAAAGAAGTGTGCATAAGAAATATGTAAAGGGAAAGAAGTGTGCATAAGAAATATGTAAAGGGAAAGAAGTGTGCATAAGAAATATGTAAAGGGAAAGAAGTGTGCATAAGAAATATGTAAAGGGAAAGAAGTGTGCATAAGAAATATGTAAAGGGAAAGAAGTGTGCATAAGAAATATGTAAAGGGAAAGAAGTGTGCATAAGAAATATGTAAAGGGAAAGAAGTGTGCATAAGAAATATGTAAAGGGAAAGAAGTGTGCATAAGAAATATGTAAAGGGAAAGAAGTGTGCATAAGAAATATGTAAAGGGAAAGAAGTGTGCATAAGAAATATGTAAAGGGAAAGAAGTGTGCATAAGAAATATGTAAAGGGAAAGAAGTGTGCATAAGAAATATGTAAAGGGAAAGAAGTGTGCATAAGAAATATGTAAAGGGAAAGAAGTGTGCATAAGAAATATGTAAAGGGAAAGAAGTGTGCATAAGAAATATGTAAAGGGAAAGAAGTGTGCATAAGAAATATGTAAAGGGAAAGAAGTGTGCATAAGAAATATGTAAAGGGAAAGAAGTGTGCATAAGAAATATGTAAAGGGAAAGAAGTGTGCATAAGAAATATGTAAAGGGAAAGAAGTGTGCATAAGAAATATGTAAAGGGAAAGAAGTGTGCATAAGAAATATGTAAAGGGAAAGAAGTGTGCATAAGAAATATGTAAAGGGAAAGAAGTGTGCATAAGAAATATGTAAAGGGAAAGAAGTGTGCATAAGAAATATGTAAAGGGAAAGAAGTGTGCATAAGAAATATGTAAAGGGAAAGAAGTGTGCATAAGAAATATGTAAAGGGAAAGAAGTGTGCATAAGAAATATGTAAAGGGAAAGAAGTGTGCATAAGAAATATGTAAAGGGAAAGAAGTGTGCATAAGAAATATGTAAAGGGAAAGAAGTGTGCATAAGAAATATGTAAAGGGAAAGAAGTGTGCATAAGAAATATGTAAAGGGAAAGAAGTGTGCATAAGAAATATGTAAAGGGAAAGAAGTGTGCATAAGAAATATGTAAAGGGAAAGAAGTGTGCATAAGAAATATGTAAAGGGAAAGAAGTGTGCATAAGAAATATGTAAAGGGAAAGAAGTGTGCATAAGAAATATGTAAAGGGAAAGAAGTGTGCATAAGAAATATGTAAAGGGAAAGAAGTGTGCATAAGAAATATGTAAAGGGAAAGAAGTGTGCATAAGAAATATGTAAAGGGAAAGAAGTGTGCATAAGAAATATGTAAAGGGAAAGAAGTGTGCATAAGAAATATGTAAAGGGAAAGAAGTGTGCATAAGAAATATGTAAAGGGAAAGAAGTGTGCATAAGAAATATGTAAAGGGAAAGAAGTGTGCATAAGAAATATGTAAAGGGAAAGAAGTGTGCATAAGAAATATGTAAAGGGAAAGAAGTGTGCATAAGAAATATGTAAAGGGAAAGAAGTGTGCATAAGAAATATGTAAAGGGAAAGAAGTGTGCATAAGAAATATGTAAAGGGAAAGAAGTGTGCATAAGAAATATGTAAAGGGAAAGAAGTGTGCATAAGAAATATGTAAAGGGAAAGAAGTGTGCATAAGAAATATGTAAAGGGAAAGAAGTGTGCATAAGAAATATGTAAAGGGAAAGAAGTGTGCATAAGAAATATGTAAAGGGAAAGAAGTGTGCATAAGAAATATGTAAAGGGAAAGAAGTGTGCATAAGAAATATGTAAAGGGAAAGAAGTGTGCATAAGAAATATGTAAAGGGAAAGAAGTGTGCATAAGAAATATGTAAAGGGAAAGAAGTGTGCATAAGAAATATGTAAAGGGAAAGAAGTGTGCATAAGAAATATGTAAAGGGAAAGAAGTGTGCATAAGAAATATGTAAAGGGAAAGAAGTGTGCATAAGAAATATGTAAAGGGAAAGAAGTGTGCATAAGAAATATGTAAAGGGAAAGAAGTGTGCATAAGAAATATGTAAAGGGAAAGAAGTGTGCATAAGAAATATGTAAAGGGAAAGAAGTGTGCATAAGAAATATGTAAAGGGAAAGAAGTGTGCATAAGAAATATGTAAAGGGAAAGAAGTGTGCATAAGAAATATGTAAAGGGAAAGAAGTGTGCATAAGAAATATGTAAAGGGAAAGAAGTGTGCATAAGAAATATGTAAAGGGAAAGAAGTGTGCATAAGAAATATGTAAAGGGAAAGAAGTGTGCATAAGAAATATGTAAAGGGAAAGAAGTGTGCATAAGAAATATGTAAAGGGAAAGAAGTGTGCATAAGAAATATGTAAAGGGAAAGAAGTGTGCATAAGAAATATGTAAAGGGAAAGAAGTGTGCATAAGAAATATGTAAAGGGAAAGAAGTGTGCATAAGAAATATGTAAAGGGAAAGAAGTGTGCATAAGAAATATGTAAAGGGAAAGAAGTGTGCATAAGAAATATGTAAAGGGAAAGAAGTGTGCATAAGAAATATGTAAAGGGAAAGAAGTGTGCATAAGAAATATGTAAAGGGAAAGAAGTGTGCATAAGAAATATGTAAAGGGAAAGAAGTGTGCATAAGAAATATGTAAAGGGAAAGAAGTGTGCATAAGAAATATGTAAAGGGAAAGAAGTGTGCATAAGAAATATGTAAAGGGAAAGAAGTGTGCATAAGAAATATGTAAAGGGAAAGAAGTGTGCATAAGAAATATGTAAAGGGAAAGAAGTGTGCATAAGAAATATGTAAAGGGAAAGAAGTGTGCATAAGAAATATGTAAAGGGAAAGAAGTGTGCATAAGAAATATGTAAAGGGAAAGAAGTGTGCATAAGAATATGTAAAGGAAAGATGTGGAGCATAAGAAATATGTAAAGGGAAAGAAGTGTGCATAAGAAATATGTAAAGGGAAAGAAGTGTGCATAAGAAATATGTAAAGGGAAAGAAGTGTGTAAGAAATATGTAAAGGGAAAGAAGTGTGCATAAGAAATATGTAAAGGGAAAGAAGTGTGCATAAGAAATATGTAAAGGGAAAGAAGTGTGCATAAGAAATATGTAAAGGGAAAGAAGTGTGCATAAGAAATATGTAAAGGGAAAGAAGTGTGCATAAGAAATATGTAAAGGGAAAGAAGTGTGCATAAGAAATATGTAAAGGGAAAGAAGTGTGCATAAGAAATATGTAAAGGGAAAGAAGTGTGCATAAGAAATATGTAAAGGGAAAGAAGTGTGCATAAGAAATATGTAAAGGGAAAGAAGTGTGCATAAGAAATATGTAAAGGGAAAGAAGTGTGCATAAGAAATATGTAAAGGGAAAGAAGTGTGCATAAGAAATATGTAAAGGGAAAGAAGTGTGCATAAGAAATATGTAAAGGGAAAGAAGTGTGCATAAGAAATATGTAAAGGGAAAGAAGTGTGCATAAGAAATATGTAAAGGGAAAGAAGTGTGCATAAGAAATATGTAAAGGGAAAGAAGTGTGCATAAGAAATATGTAAAGGGAAAGAAGTGTGCATAAGAAATATGTAAAGGGAAAGAAGTGTGCATAAGAAATATGTAAAGGGAAAGAAGTGTGCATAAGAAATATGTAAAGGGAAAGAAGTGTGCATAAGAAATATGTAAAGGGAAAGAAGTGTGCATAAGAAATATGTAAAGGGAAAGAAGTGTGCATAAGAAATATGTAAAGGGAAAGAAGTGTGCATAAGAAATATGTAAAGGGAAAGAAGTGTGCATAAGAAATATGTAAAGGGAAAGAAGTGTGCATAAGAAATATGTAAAGGGAAAGAAGTGTGCATAAGAAATATGTAAAGGGAAAGAAGTGTGCATAAGAAATATGTAAAGGGAAAGAAGTGTGCATAAGAAATATGTAAAGGGAAAGAAGTGTGCATAAGAAATATGTAAAGGGAAAGAAGTGTGCATAAGAAATATGTAAAGGGAAAGAAGTGTGCATAAGAAATATGTAAAGGGAAAGAAGTGTGCATAAGAAATATGTAAAGGGAAAGAAGTGTGCATAAGAAATATGTAAAGGGAAAGAAGTGTGCATAAGAAATATGTAAAGGGAAAGAAGTGTGCATAAGAAATATGTAAAGGGAAAGAAGTGTGCATAAGAAATATGTAAAGGGAAAGAAGTGTGCATAAGAAATATGTAAAGGGAAAGAAGTGTGCATAAGAAATATGTAAAGGGAAAGAAGTGTGCATAAGAAATATGTAAAGGGAAAGAAGTGTGCATAAGAAATATGTAAAGGGAAAGAAGTGTGCATAAGAAATATGTAAAGGGAAAGAAGTGTGCATAAGAAATATGTAAAGGGAAAGAAGTGTGCATAAGAAATATGTAAAGGGAAAGAAGTGTGCATAAGAAATATGTGAAGGGAAAGAAGCCTGAGTAAGAAATATGTAAAGGGAAAGAAGTGTGCATAAGAAATATGTAAAGGGAAAGAAGTGTGCATAAGAAATATGTAAAGGGAAAGAAGTGTGCATAAGAAATATGTAAAGGGAAAGAAGTGTGCATAAGAAATATGTAAAGGGAAAGAAGTGTGCATAAGAAATATGTAAAGGGAAAGAAGTGTGCATAAGAAATATGTAAAGGGAAAGAAGTGTGCATAAGAAATATGTAAAGGGAAAGAAGTGTGCATAAGAAATATGTAAAGGGAAAGAAGTGTGCATAAGAAATATGTAAAGGGAAAGAAGTGTGCATAAGAAATATGTAAAGGGAAAGAAGTGTGCATAAGAAATATGTAAAGGGAAAGAAGTGTGCATAAGAAATATGTAAAGGGAAAGAAGTGTGCATAAGAAATATGTAAAGGGAAAGAAGTGTGCATAAGAAATATGTAAAGGGAAAGAAGTGTGCATAAGAAATATGTAAAGGGAAAGAAGTGTGCATAAGAAATATGTAAAGGGAAAGAAGTGTGCATAAGAAATATGTAAAGGGAAAGAAGTGTGCATAAGAAATATGTAAAGGGAAAGAAGTGTGCATAAGAAATATGTAAAGGGAAAGAAGTGTGCATAAGAAATATGTAAAGGGAAAGAAGTGTGCATAAGAAATATGTAAAGGGAAAGAAGTGTGCATAAGAAATATGTAAAGGGAAAGAAGTGTGCATAAGAAATATGTAAAGGGAAAGAAGTGTGCATAAGAAATATGTAAAGGGAAAGAAGTGTGCATAAGAAATATGTAAAGGGAAAGAAGTGTGCATAAGAAATATGTAAAGGGAAAGAAGTGTGCATAAGAAATATGTAAAGGGAAAGAAGTGTGCATAAGAAATATGTAAAGGGAAAGAAGTGTGCATAAGAAATATGTAAAGGGAAAGAAGTGTGCATAAGAAATATGTAAAGGGAAAGAAGTGTGCATAAGAAATATGTAAAGGGAAAGAAGTGTGCATAAGAAATATGTAAAGGGAAAGAAGTGTGCATAAGAAATATGTAAAGGGAAAGAAGTGTGCATAAGAAATATGTAAAGGGAAAGAAGTGTGCATAAGAAATATGTAAAGGGAAAGAAGTGTGCATAAGAAATATGTAAAGGGAAAGAAGTGTGCATAAGAAATATGTAAAGGGAAAGAAGTGTGCATAAGAAATATGTAAAGGGAAAGAAGTGTGCATAAGAAATATGTAAAGGGAAAGAAGTGTGCATAAGAAATATGTAAAGGGAAAGAAGTGTGCATAAGAAATATGTAAAGGGAAAGAAGTGTGCATAAGAAATATGTAAAGGGAAAGAAGTGTGCATAAGAAATATGTAAAGGGAAAGAAGTGTGCATAAGAAATATGTAAAGGGAAAGAAGTGTGCATAAGAAATATGTAAAGGGAAAGAAGTGTGCATAAGAAATATGTAAAGGGAAAGAAGTGTGCATAAGAAATATGTAAAGGGAAAGAAGTGTGCATAAGAAATATGTAAAGGGAAAGAAGTGTGCATAAGAAATATGTAAAGGGAAAGAAGTGTGCATAAGAAATATGTAAAGGGAAAGAAGTGTGCATAAGAAATATGTAAAGGGAAAGAAGTGTGCATAAGAAATATGTAAAGGGAAAGAAGTGTGCATAAGAAATATGTAAAGGGAAAGAAGTGTGCATAAGAAATATGTAAAGGGAAAGAAGTGTGCATAAGAAATATGTAAAGGGAAAGAAGTGTGCATAAGAAATATGTAAAGGGAAAGAAGTGTGCATAAGAAATATGTAAAGGGAAAGAAGTGTGCATAAGAAATATGTAAAGGGAAAGAAGTGTGCATAAGAAATATGTAAAGGGAAAGAAGTGTGCA
This sequence comes from Crossaster papposus, assembly GCA_037893245.1. Classification (NCBI taxonomy): domain Eukaryota; kingdom Metazoa; phylum Echinodermata; class Asteroidea; order Velatida; family Solasteridae; genus Crossaster; species Crossaster papposus. The sequence goes on from JBAIAA010001345.1 coordinate 142,179, forward strand.
TAAGAAATATGTAAAGGGAAAGAAGTGTGCATAAGAAATATGTAAAGGGAAAGAAGTGTGCATAAGAAATATGTAAAGGGAAAGAAGTGTGCATAAGAAATATGTAAAGGGAAAGAAGTGTGCATAAGAAATATGTAAAGGGAAAGAAGTGTGCATAAGAAATATGTAAAGGGAAAGAAGTGTGCATAAGAAATATGTAAAGGGAAAGAAGTGTGCATAAGAAATATGTAAAGGGAAAGAAGTGTGCATAAGAAATATGTAAAGGGAAAGAAGTGTGCATAAGAAATATGTAAAGGGAAAGAAGTGTGCATAAGAAATATGTAAAGGGAAAGAAGTGTGCATAAGAAATATGTAAAGGGAAAGAAGTGTGCATAAGAAATATGTAAAGGGAAAGAAGTGTGCATAAGAAATATGTAAAGGGAAAGAAGTGTGCATAAGAAATATGTAAAGGGAAAGAAGTGTGCATAAGAAATATGTAAAGGGAAAGAAGTGTGCATAAGAAATATGTAAAGGGAAAGAAGTGTGCATAAGAAATATGTAAAGGGAAAGAAGTGTGCATAAGAAATATGTAAAGGGAAAGAAGTGTGCATAAGAAATATGTAAAGGGAAAGAAGTGTGCATAAGAAATATGTAAAGGGAAAGAAGTGTGCATAAGAAATATGTAAAGGGAAAGAAGTGTGCATAAGAAATATGTAAAGGGAAAGAAGTGTGCATAAGAAATATGTAAAGGGAAAGAAGTGTGCATAAGAAATATGTAAAGGGAAAGAAGTGTGCATAAGAAATATGTAAAGGGAAAGAAGTGTGCATAAGAAATATGTAAAGGGAAAGAAGTGTGCATAAGAAATATGTAAAGGGAAAGAAGTGTGCATAAGAAATATGTAAAGGGAAAGAAGTGTGCATAAGAAATATGTAAAGGGAAAGAAGTGTGCATAAGAAATATGTAAAGGGAAAGAAGTGTGCATAAGAAATATGTAAAGGGAAAGAAGTGTGCATAAGAAATATGTAAAGGGAAAGAAGTGTGCATAAGAAATATGTAAAGGGAAAGAAGTGTGCATAAGAAATATGTAAAGGGAAAGAAGTGTGCATAAGAAATATGTAAAGGGAAAGAAGTGTGCATAAGAAATATGTAAAGGGAAAGAAGTGTGCATAAGAAATATGTAAAGGGAAAGAAGTGTGCATAAGAAATATGTAAAGGGAAAGAAGTGTGCATAAGAAATATGTAAAGGGAAAGAAGTGTGCATAAGAAATATGTAAAGGGAAAGAAGTGTGCATAAGAAATATGTAAAGGGAAAGAAGTGTGCATAAGAAATATGTAAAGGGAAAGAAGTGTGCATAAGAAATATGTAAAGGGAAAGAAGTGTGCATAAGAAATATGTAAAGGGAAAGAAGTGTGCATAAGAAATATGTAAAGGGAAAGAAGTGTGCATAAGAAATATGTAAAGGGAAAGAAGTGTGCATAAGAAATATGTAAAGGGAAAGAAGTGTGCATAAGAAATATGTAAAGGGAAAGAAGTGTGCATAAGAAATATGTAAAGGGAAAGAAGTGTGCATAAGAAATATGTAAAGGGAAAGAAGTGTGCATAAGAAATATGTAAAGGGAAAGAAGTGTGCATAAGAAATATGTAAAGGGAAAGAAGTGTGCATAAGAAATATGTAAAGGGAAAGAAGTGTGCATAAGAAATATGTAAAGGGAAAGAAGTGTGCATAAGAAATATGTAAAGGGAAAGAAGTGTGCATAAGAAATATGTAAAGGGAAAGAAGTGTGCATAAGAAATATGTAAAGGGAAAGAAGTGTGCATAAGAAATATGTAAAGGGAAAGAAGTGTGCATAAGAAATATGTAAAGGGAAAGAAGTGTGCATAAGAAATATGTAAAGGGAAAGAAGTGTGCATAAGAAATATGTAAAGGGAAAGAAGTGTGCATAAGAAATATGTAAAGGGAAAGAAGTGTGCATAAGAAATATGTAAAGGGAAAGAAGTGTGCATAAGAAATATGTAAAGGGAAAGAAGTGTGCATAAGAAATATGTAAAGGGAAAGAAGTGTGCATAAGAAATATGTAAAGGGAAAGAAGTGTGCATAAGAAATATGTAAAGGGAAAGAAGTGTGCATAAGAAATATGTAAAGGGAAAGAAGTGTGCATAAGAAATATGTAAAGGGAAAGAAGTGTGCATAAGAAATATGTAAAGGGAAAGAAGTGTGCATAAGAAATATGTAAAGGGAAAGAAGTGTGCATAAGAAATATGTAAAGGGAAAGAAGTGTGCATAAGAAATATGTAAAGGGAAAGAAGTGTGCATAAGAAATATGTAAAGGGAAAGAAGTGTGCATAAGAAATATGTAAAGGGAAAGAAGTGTGCATAAGAAATATGTAAAGGGAAAGAAGTGTGCATAAGAAATATGTAAAGGGAAAGAAGTGTGCATAAGAAATATGTAAAGGGAAAGAAGTGTGCATAAGAAATATGTAAAGGGAAAGAAGTGTGCATAAGAAATATGTAAAGGGAAAGAAGTGTGCATAAGAAATATGTAAAGGGAAAGAAGTGTGCATAAGAAATATGTAAAGGGAAAGAAGTGTGCATAAGAAATATGTAAAGGGAAAGAAGTGTGCATAAGAAATATGTAAAGGGAAAGAAGTGTGCATAAGAAATATGTAAAGGGAAAGAAGTGTGCATAAGAAATATGTAAAGGGAAAGAAGTGTGCATAAGAAATATGTAAAGGGAAAGAAGTGTGCATAAGAAATATGTAAAGGGAAAGAAGTGTGCATAAGAAATATGTAAAGGGAAAGAAGTGTGCATAAGAAATATGTAAAGGGAAAGAAGTGTGCATAAGAAATATGTAAAGGGAAAGAAGTGTGCATAAGAAATATGTAAAGGGAAAGAAGTGTGCATAAGAAATATGTAAAGGGAAAGAAGTGTGCATAAGAAATATGTAAAGGGAAAGAAGTGTGCATAAGAAATATGTAAAGGGAAAGAAGTGTGCATAAGAAATATGTAAAGGGAAAGAAGTGTGCATAAGAAATATGTAAAGGGAAAGAAGTGTGCATAAGAAATATGTAAAGGGAAAGAAGTGTGCATAAGAAATATGTAAAGGGAAAGAAGTGTGCATAAGAAATATGTAAAGGGAAAGAAGTGTGCATAAGAAATATGTAAAGGGAAAGAAGTGTGCATAAGAAATATGTAAAGGGAAAGAAGTGTGCATAAGAAATATGTAAAGGGAAAGAAGTGTGCATAAGAAATATGTAAAGGGAAAGAAGTGTGCATAAGAAATATGTAAAGGGAAAGAAGTGTGCATAAGAAATATGTAAAGGGAAAGAAGTGTGCATAAGAAATATGTAAAGGGAAAGAAGTGTGCATAAGAAATATGTAAAGGGAAAGAAGTGTGCATAAGAAATATGTAAAGGGAAAGAAGTGTGCATAAGAAATATGTAAAGGGAAAGAAGTGTGCATAAGAAATATGTAAAGGGAAAGAAGTGTGCATAAGAAATATGTAAAGGGAAAGAAGTGTGCATAAGAAATATGTAAAGGGAAAGAAGTGTGCATAAGAAATATGTAAAGGGAAAGAAGTGTGCATAAGAAATATGTAAAGGGAAAGAAGTGTGCATAAGAAATATGTAAAGGGAAAGAAGTGTGCATAAGAAATATGTAAAGGGAAAGAAGTGTGCATAAGAAATATGTAAAGGGAAAGAAGTGTGCATAAGAAATATGTAAAGGGAAAGAAGTGTGCATAAGAAATATGTAAAGGGAAAGAAGTGTGCATAAGAAATATGTAAAGGGAAAGAAGTGTGCATAAGAAATATGTAAAGGGAAAGAAGTGTGCATAAGAAATATGTAAAGGGAAAGAAGTGTGCATAAGAAATATGTAAAGGGAAAGAAGTGTGCATAAGAAATATGTAAAGGGAAAGAAGTGTGCATAAGAAATATGTAAAGGGAAAGAAGTGTGCATAAGAAATATGTAAAGGGAAAGAAGTGTGCATAAGAAATATGTAAAGGGAAAGAAGTGTGCATAAGAAATATGTAAAGGGAAAGAAGTGTGCATAAGAAATATGTAAAGGGAAAGAAGTGTGCATAAGAAATATGTAAAGGGAAAGAAGTGTGCATAAGAAATATGTAAAGGGAAAGAAGTGTGCATAAGAAATATGTAAAGGGAAAGAAGTGTGCATAAGAAATATGTAAAGGGAAAGAAGTGTGCATAAGAAATATGTAAAGGGAAAGAAGTGTGCATAAGAAATATGTAAAGGGAAAGAAGTGTGCATAAGAAATATGTAAAGGGAAAGAAGTGTGCATAAGAAATATGTAAAGGGAAAGAAGTGTGCATAAGAAATATGTAAAGGGAAAGAAGTGTGCATAAGAAATATGTAAAGGGAAAGAAGTGTGCATAAGAAATATGTAAAGGGAAAGAAGTGTGCATAAGAAATATGTAAAGGGAAAGAAGTGTGCATAAGAAATATGTAAAGGGAAAGAAGTGTGCATAAGAAATATGTAAAGGGAAAGAAGTGTGCATAAGAAATATGTAAAGGGAAAGAAGTGTGCATAAGAAATATGTAAAGGGAAAGAAGTGTGCATAAGAAATATGTAAAGGGAAAGAAGTGTGCATAAGAAATATGTAAAGGGAAAGAAGTGTGCATAAGAAATATGTAAAGGGAAAGAAGTGTGCATAAGAAATATGTAAAGGGAAAGAAGTGTGCATAAGAAATATGTAAAGGGAAAGAAGTGTGCATAAGAAATATGTAAAGGGAAAGAAGTGTGCATAAGAAATATGTAAAGGGAAAGAAGTGTGCATAAGAAATATGTAAAGGGAAAGAAGTGTGCATAAGAAATATGTAAAGGGAAAGAAGTGTGCATAAGAAATATGTAAAGGGAAAGAAGTGTGCATAAGAAATATGTAAAGGGAAAGAAGTGTGCATAAGAAATATGTAAAGGGAAAGAAGTGTGCATAAGAAATATGTAAAGGGAAAGAAGTGTGCATAAGAAATATGTAAAGGGAAAGAAGTGTGCATAAGAAATATGTAAAGGGAAAGAAGTGTGCATAAGAAATATGTAAAGGGAAAGAAGTGTGCATAAGAAATATGTAAAGGGAAAGAAGTGTGCATAAGAAATATGTAAAGGGAAAGAAGTGTGCATAAGAAATATGTAAAGGGAAAGAAGTGTGCATAAGAAATATGTAAAGGGAAAGAAGTGTGCATAAGAAAACATGATGGGAAAGCCGAGTAAATATGTAAAGGGAAAGAAGTGTGCATAAGAAATATGTAAAGGGAAAGAAGTGTGCATAAGAAATATGTAAAGGGAAAGAAGTGTGCATAAGAAATATGTAAAGGGAAAGAAGTGTGCATAAGAAATATGTAAAGGGAAAGAAGTGTGCATAAGAAATATGTAAAGGGAAAGAAGTGTGCATAAGAAATATGTAAAGGGAAAGAAGTGTGCATAAGAAATATGTAAAGGGAAAGAAGTGTGCATAAGAAATATGTAAAGGGAAAGAAGTGTGCATAAGAAATATGTAAAGGGAAAGAAGTGTGCATAAGAAATATGTAAAGGGAAAGAAGTGTGCATAAGAAATATGTAAAGGGAAAGAAGTGTGCATAAGAAATATGTAAAGGGAAAGAAGTGTGCATAAGAAATATGTAAAGGGAAAGAAGTGTGCATAAGAAATATGTAAAGGGAAAGAAGTGTGCATAAGAAATATGTAAAGGGAAAGAAGTGTGCATAAGAAATATGTAAAGGGAAAGAAGTGTGCATAAGAAATATGTAAAGGGAAAGAAGTGTGCATAAGAAATATGTAAAGGGAAAGAAGTGTGCATAAGAAATATGTAAAGGGAAAGAAGTGTGCATAAGAAATATGTAAAGGGAAAGAAGTGTGCATAAGAAATATGTAAAGGGAAAGAAGTGTGCATAAGAAATATGTAAAGGGAAAGAAGTGTGCATAAGAAATATGTAAAGGGAAAGAAGTGTGCATAAGAAATATGTAAAGGGAAAGAAGTGTGCATAAGAAATATGTAAAGGGAAAGAAGTGTGCATAAGAAATATGTAAAGGGAAAGAAGTGTGCATAAGAAATATGTAAAGGGAAAGAAGTGTGCATAAGAAATATGTAAAGGGAAAGAAGTGTGCATAAGAAATATGTAAAGGGAAAGAAGTGTGCATAAGAAATATGTAAAGGGAAAGAAGTGTGCATAAGAAATATGTAAAGGGAAAGAAGTGTGCATAAGAAATATGTAAAGGGAAAGAAGTGTGCATAAGAAATATGTAAAGGGAAAGAAGTGTGCATAAGAAATATGTAAAGGGAAAGAAGTGTGCATAAGAAATATGTAAAGGGAAAGAAGTGTGCATAAGAAATATGTAAAGGGAAAGAAGTGTGCATAAGAAATATGTAAAGGGAAAGAAGTGTGCATAAGAAATATGTAAAGGGAAAGAAGTGTGCATAAGAAATATGTAAAGGGAAAGAAGTGTGCATAAGAAATATGTAAAGGGAAAGAAGTGTGCATAAGAAATATGTAAAGGGAAAGAAGTGTGCATAAGAAATATGTAAAGGGAAAGAAGTGTGCATAAGAAATATGTAAAGGGAAAGAAGTGTGCATAAGAAATATGTAAAGGGAAAGAAGTGTGCATAAGAAATATGTAAAGGGAAAGAAGTGTGCATAAGAAATATGTAAAGGGAAAGAAGTGTGCATAAGAAATATGTAAAGGGAAAGAAGTGTGCATAAGAAATATGTAAAGGGAAAGAAGTGTGCATAAGAAATATGTAAAGGGAAAGAAGTGTGCATAAGAAATATGTAAAGGGAAAGAAGTGTGCATAAGAAATATGTAAAGGGAAAGAAGTGTGCATAAGAAATATGTAAAGGGAAAGAAGTGTGCATAAGAAATATGTAAAGGGAAAGAAGTGTGCATAAGAAATATGTAAAGGGAAAGAAGTGTGCATAAGAAATATGTAAAGGGAAAGAAGTGTGCATAAGAAATATGTAAAGGGAAAGAAGTGTGCATAAGAAATATGTAAAGGGAAAGAAGTGTGCATAAGAAATATGTAAAGGGAAAGAAGTGTGCATAAGAAATATGTAAAGGGAAAGAAGTGTGCATAAGAAATATGTAAAGGGAAAGAAGTGTGCATAAGAAATATGTAAAGGGAAAGAAGTGTGCATAAGAAATATGTAAAGGGAAAGAAGTGTGCATAAGAAATATGTAAAGGGAAAGAAGTGTGCATAAGAAATATGTAAAGGGAAAGAAGTGTGCATAAGAAATATGTAAAGGGAAAGAAGTGTGCATAAGAAATATGTAAAGGGAAAGAAGTGTGCATAAGAAATATGTAAAGGGAAAGAAGTGTGCATAAGAAATATGTAAAGGGAAAGAAGTGTGCATAAGAAATATGTAAAGGGAAAGAAGTGTGCATAAGAAATATGTAAAGGGAAAGAAGTGTGCATAAGAAATATGTAAAGGGAAAGAAGTGTGCATAAGAAATATGTAAAGGGAAAGAAGTGTGCATAAGAAATATGTAAAGGGAAAGAAGTGTGCATAAGAAATATGTAAAGGGAAAGAAGTGTGCATAAGAAATATGTAAAGGGAAAGAAGTGTGCATAAGAAATATGTAAAGGGAAAGAAGTGTGCATAAGAAATATGTAAAGGGAAAGAAGTGTGCATAAGAAATATGTAAAGGGAAAGAAGTGTGCATAAGAAATATGTAAAGGGAAAGAAGTGTGCATAAGAAATATGTAAAGGGAAAGAAGTGTGCATAAGAAATATGTAAAGGGAAAGAAGTGTGCATAAGAAATATGTAAAGGGAAAGAAGTGTGCATAAGAAATATGTAAAGGGAAAGAAGTGTGCATAAGAAATATGTAAAGGGAAAGAAGTGTGCATAAGAAATATGTAAAGGGAAAGAAGTGTGCATAAGAAATATGTAAAGGGAAAGAAGTGTGCATAAGAAATATGTAAAGGGAAAGAAGTGTGCATAAGAAATATGTAAAGGGAAAGAAGTGTGCATAAGAAATATGTAAAGGGAAAGAAGTGTGCATAAGAAATATGTAAAGGGAAAGAAGTGTGCATAAGAAATATGTAAAGGGAAAGAAGTGTGCATAAGAAATATGTAAAGGGAAAGAAGTGTGCATAAGAAATATGTAAAGGGAAAGAAGTGTGCATAAGAAATATGTAAAGGGAAAGAAGTGTGCATAAGAAATATGTAAAGGGAAAGAAGTGTGCATAAGAAATATGTAAAGGGAAAGAAGTGTGCATAAGAAATATGTAAAGGGAAAGAAGTGTGCATAAGAAATATGTAAAGGGAAAGAAGTGTGCATAAGAAATATGTAAAGGGAAAGAAGTGTGCATAAGAAATATGTAAAGGGAAAGAAGTGTGCATAAGAAATATGTAAAGGGAAAGAAGTGTGCATAAGAAATATGTAAAGGGAAAGAAGTGTGCATAAGAAATATGTAAAGGGAAAGAAGTGTGCATAAGAAATATGTAAAGGGAAAGAAGTGTGCATAAGAAATATGTAAAGGGAAAGAAGTGTGCATAAGAAATATGTAAAGGGAAAGAAGTGTGCATAAGAAATATGTAAAGGGAAAGAAGTGTGCATAAGAAATATGTAAAGGGAAAGAAGTGTGCATAAGAAATATGTAAAGGGAAAGAAGTGTGCATAAGAAATATGTAAAGGGAAAGAAGTGTGCATAAGAAATATGTAAAGGGAAAGAAGTGTGCATAAGAAATATGTAAAGGGAAAGAAGTGTGCATAAGAAATATGTAAAGGGAAAGAAGTGTGCATACGAAATATGTAAAGGGAAAGAAGTGTGCATAAGAAATATGTAAAGGGAAAGAAGTGTGCATAAGAAATATGTAAAGGGAAAGAAGTGTGCATAAGAAATATGTAAAGGGAAAGAAGTGTGCATAAGAAATATGTAAAGGGAAAGAAGTGTGCATAAGAAATATGTAAAGGGAAAGAAGTGTGCATAAGAAATATGTAAAGGGAAAGAAGTGTGCATAAGAAATATGTAAAGGGAAAGAAGTGTGCATAAGAAATATGTAAAGGGAAAGAAGTGTGCATAAGAAATATGTAAAGGGAAAGAAGTGTGCATAAGAAATATGTAAAGGGAAAGAAGTGTGCATAAGAAATATGTAAAGGGAAAGAAGTGTGCATAAGAAATATGTAAAGGGAAAGAAGTGTGCATAAGAAATATGTAAAGGGAAAGAAGTGTGCATACGAAATATGTAAAGGGAAAGAAGTGTGTATAAGAAATATGTAAAGGGAAAGAAGTGTGCATAAGAAATATGTAAAGGGAAAGAAGTGTGCATAAGAAATATGTAAAGGGAAAGAAGTGTGCATAAGAAATATGTAAAGGGAAAGAAGTGTGCATAAGAAATATGTAAAGGGAAAGAAGTGTGCATAAGAAATATGTAAAGGGAAAGAAGTGTGCATAAGAAATATGTAAAGGGAAAGAAGTGTGCATAAGAAATATGTAAAGGGAAAGAAGTGTGCATAAGAAATATGTAAAGGGAAAGAAGTGTGCATAAGAAATATGTAAAGGGAAAGAAGTGTGCATAAGAAATATGTAAAGGGAAAGAAGTGTGCATAAGAAATATGTAAAGGGAAAGAAGTGTGCATAAGAAATATGTAAAGGGAAAGAAGTTCTTTCCCTTTACATATTTCTTATGCACACTTCTTTCCCTTTACATATTTCTTATGCACACTTCTTTCCCTTTACATATTTCTTATGCACACTTCTTTCCCTTTACATATTTCTTATGCACACTTCTTTCCCTTTATTATTTCTTATGCACACTTCTTTCCCTTTACATATTTAACTCGAGGGCTTGTCCCGACATCATGTGTTTATTTCTTATGCACACTTCTTTCCCTTTACATATTTCTTATGCACACTTCTTTCCCTTTACATATTTCTTATGCACACTTCTTTCCCTTTACATATTTCTTATGCACACTTCTTTCCCTTTACATATGTCTTATGCACACTTCTTTCCCTTTACATATTTCTTATGCACACTTCTTTCCCTTTACATATTTCTTCTGCACACTTCTTTCCCTTTACATATTTCTTATGCACACTTCTTTCCCTTTACATATTTATTATGCACACTTCTTTCCTTTTACATATTTCTTATGCACACTTCTTTCCCTTTACATATTTCTTATGCACACTTCTTTCCCTTTATTATTTCTTATGCACACTTCTTTCCCTTTACATATTTCTTATGCACACTTCTTTCCCTTTACATATTTCTTATGCACACTTCTTTCCCTTTACATATTTCTTATGCACACTTCTTTCCCTTTACATATTTAACTCGAGGGCTTGTTCCCACATCATGTGTTTATTTCTTATGCACACTTCTTTCCCTTTACATATTTAACTCGAGGGCTTGTTCCCACATCATGTGTTTATTTCTTATGCACACTTCTTTCCCTTTACATATTTCTTATGCACACTTCTTTCCCTTTACATATTTCTTATGCACACTTCTTTCCCTTTACATATTTAACTCGAGGGCTTGTTCCCACATCATGTGTTTATTTCTTATGCACACTTCTTTCCCTTTACATATTTCTTATGCACACTTCTTTCCCTTTACATATTTCTTATGCACACTTCTTTCCCTTTACATATTTCTTATGCACACTTCTTTCCCTTTACATATTTCTTATGCACACTTCTTTCCCTTTACATATTTCTTATGCACACTTCTTTCCCTTTACATATTTCTTATGCACACTTCTTTCCCTTTACATATTTCTTATGCACACTTATTTCCCTTTACATATTTCTTATGCACACTTCTTTCCCTTTACATATTTCTTATGCACACTTCTTTCCCTTAACATATTTCTTATGCACACTTCTTTCCCTTTACATATTTCTTATGCACACTTCTTTCCCTTTACATATTTCTTATGCACACTTCTTTCCCTTTACATATTTCTTATGCACACTTCTTTCCCTTTACATATTTCTTATGCACACTTCTTTCCCTTTACATATTTCTTATGCACACTTCTTTCCCTTTACATATTTCTTATGCACACTTCTTTCCCTTTACATATTTCTTATGCACACTTCTTTCCCTTTACATATTTCTTATGCACACTTCTTTCCCTTTACATATTTATTATGCACACTTCTTTCCCTTTACATATTTCTTATGCACACTTCTTTCCCTTTACATATTTCTTATGCACACTTCTTTCCCTTTACTTATTTATTATGCACACTTCTTTCCCTTTACATATTTCTTATGCACACTTCTTTCCCTTTACATATTTCTTATGCACACTTCTTTCCCTTTACATATTTATTATGCACACTTCTTTCCCTTTACATATTTCTTATGCACACTTCTTTCCCTTTACATATTTCTTATGCACACTTCTTTCCCTTTACATATTTCTTATGCACACTTCTTTCCCTTTACATATTTCTTATGCACACTTCTTTCCCTTTACATATTTCTTATGCACACTTCTTTCCCTTTACATATTTCTTATGCACACTTTTTTCCCTTTACATATTTCTTATGCACACTTCTTTCCCTTTACATATTTCTTATGCACACTTCTTTCCCTTTACATATTTCTTATGCACACTTCTTTCCCTTTACATATTTCTTATGCACACTTCTTTCCCTTTACATATTTCTTATGCACACTTCTTTCCCTTTACATATTTCTTATGCACACTTCTTTCCCTTTACATATTTCTTATGCACACTTCTTTCCCTTTACATATTTCTTATGCACACTTCTTTCCCTTTACACATTTCTTATGCACACTTCTTTCCCTTTACACATTTCTTATGCACACTTCTTTCCCTTTACACATTTCGTATGCACACTTCTTTCCCTTTACATATTTCTTATGCACACTTCTTTCCCTTTACACATTTCTTATGCACACTTCTTTCCCTTTACACATTTCTTATGCACACTTCTTTCCCTTTACACATTTCGTATGCACACTTCTTTCCCTTTACATATTTCTTATGCACACTTCTTTCCCTTTACATATTTCTTATGCACACTTCTTTCCCTTTACATATTTCTTATGCACACTTCTTTCCCTTTACATATTTCTTATGCACACTTCTTTCCCTTTACATATTTCTTATGCACACTTCTTTCCCTTTACATATTTCTTATGCACACTTCTTTCCCTTTACATATTTCTTATGCACACTTCTTTCCCTTTACATATTTCTTATGCACACTTCTTTCCCTTTACATATTTCTTATGCACACTTCTTTCCCTTTACATATTTCTTATGCACACTTCTTTCCCTTTACATATTTCTTATGCACACTTCTTTCCCTTTACATATTTCTTATGCACACTTCTTTCCCTTTACATATTTCGTATGCACACTTCTTTCCCTTTACATATTTCTTATGCACACTTCTTTCCCTTTACATATTTCTTATGCACACTTCTTTCCCTTTACATATTTCTTATGCACACTTCTTTCCCTTTACATATTTCTTATGCACACTTCTTTCCCTTTACATATTTCTTATGCACACTTCTTTCCCTTTACATATTTCTTATGCACACTTCTTTCCCTTTACATATTTCTTATTCACACTTCTTTCCCCTTACATATTTCTTATGCACACTTCTTTCCCTTTACATATTTATTATGCACACTTCTTTCCCTTTACATATTTCTTATGCACACTTCTTTCCCTTTACATATTTCTTATGCACACTTCTTTCCCTTTACATATTTCTTATGCACACTTCTTTCCCTTTACATATTTCTTATGCACACTTCTTTCCCTTTACATATTTCTTATTCACACTTCTTTCCCTTTACATATTTCTTATGCACACTTCTTTCCCTTTACATATTTCTTATGCACACTTCTTTCCCTTTACATATTTCTTATGCACACTTCTTTCCCTTTACATATTTCTTATGCACACTTCTTTCCCTTTACATATTTCTTATGCACACTTCTTTCCCTTTATTATTTCTTATGCACACTTCTTTCCCTTTACATATTTAACTCGAGGGCTTGTCCCGACATCATGTGTTTATTTCTTATGCACACTTCTTTCCCTTTACATATTTCTTATGCACACTTCTTTCCCTTTACATATTTCTTATGCACACTTCTTTCCCTTTACATATTTCTTATGCACACTTCTTTCCCTTTACATATTTCTTATGCACACTTCTTTCCCTTTACATATTTCTTATGCACACTTCTTTCCCTTTACATATTTCTTATGCACACTTCTTTCCCTTTACATATTTCTTATGCACACTTCTTTCCCTTTACATATTTATTATGCACACTTCTTTCCTTTTACATATTTCTTATGCACACTTCTTTCCCTTTACATATTTCTTATGCACACTTCTTTCCCTTTATTATTTCTTATGCACACTTCTTTCCCTTTACATATTTCTTATGCACACTTCTTTCCCTTTACATATTTCTTATGCACACTTCTTTCCCTTTACATATTTCTTATGCACACTTCTTTCCCTTTACATATTTAACTCGAGGGCTTGTTCCCACATCATGTGTTTATTTCTTATGCACACTTCTTTCCCTTTACATATTTAACTCGAGGGCTTGTTCCCACATCATGTGTTTATTTCTTATGCACACTTCTTTCCCTTTACATATTTCTTATGCACACTTCTTTCCCTTTACATATTTCTTATGCACACTTCTTTCCCTTTACATATTTAACTCGAGGGCTTGTTCCCACATCATGTGTTTATTTCTTATGCACACTTCTTTCCCTTTACATATTTCTTATGCACACTTCTTTCCCTTTACATATTTCTTATGCACACTTCTTTCCCTTTACATATTTCTTATGCACACTTCTTTCCCTTTACATATTTCTTATGCACACTTCTTTCCCTTTACATATTTCTTATGCACACTTCTTTCCCTTTACATATTTCTTATGCACACTTCTTTCCCTTTACATATTTCTTATGCACACTTATTTCCCTTTACATATTTCTTATGCACACTTCTTTCCCTTTACATATTTCTTATGCACACTTCTTTCCCTTAACATATTTCTTATGCACACTTCTTTCCTTTTACATATTTCTTATGCACACTTCTTTCCCTTTACATATTTCTTATGCACACTTCTTTCCCTTTATTATTTCTTATGCACACTTCTTTCCCTTTACATATTTCTTATGCACACTTCTTTCCCTTTACATATTTCTTATGCACACTTCTTTCCCTTTACATATTTCTTATGCACACTTCTTTCCCTTTACATATTTAACTCGAGGGCTTGTTCCCACATCATGTGTTTATTTCTTATGCACACTTCTTTCCCTTTACATATTTAACTCGAGGGCTTGTTCCCACATCATGTGTTTATTTCTTATGCACACTTCTTTCCCTTTACATATTTCTTATGCACACTTCTTTCCCTTTACATATTTCTTATGCACACTTCTTTCCCTTTACATATTTAACTCGAGGGCTTGTTCCCACATCATGTGTTTATTTCTTATGCACACTTCTTTCCCTTTACATATTTCTTATGCACACTTCTTTCCCTTTACATATTTCTTATGCACACTTCTTTCCCTTTACATATTTCTTATGCACACTTCTTTCCCTTTACATATTTCTTATGCACACTTCTTTCCCTTTACATATTTATTATGCACACTTCTTTCCCTTTACATATTTCTTATGCACACTTCTTTCCCTTTACATATTTCTTATGCACACTTATTTCCCTTTACATATTTCTTATGCACACTTCTTTCCCTTTACATATTTCTTATGCACACTTCTTTCCCTTAACATATTTCTTATGCACACTTCTTTCCCTTTACATATTTCTTATGCACACTTCTTTCCCTTTACATATTTCTTATGCACACTTCTTTCCCTTTACATATTTCTTATGCACACTTCTTTCCCTTTACATATTTCTTATGCACACTTCTTTCCCTTTACATATTTCTTATGCACACTTCTTTCCCTTTACATATTTCTTATGCACACTTCTTTCCCTTTACATATTTCTTATGCACACTTCTTTCCCTTTACATATTTCTTATGCACACTTCTTTCCCTTTACATATTTATTATGCACACTTCTTTCCCTTTACATATTTCTTATGCACACTTCTTTCCCTTTACATATTTCTTATGCACACTTCTTTCCCTTTACTTATTTATTATGCACACTTCTTTCCCTTTACATATTTCTTATGCACACTTCTTTCCCTTTACATATTTCTTATGCACACTTCTTTCCCTTTACATATTTATTATGCACACTTCTTTCCCTTTACATATTTCTTATGCACACTTCTTTCCCTTTACATATTTCTTATGCACACTTCTTTCCCTTTACATATTTCTTATGCACACTTCTTTCCCTTTACATATTTCTTATGCACACTTCTTTCCCTTTACATATTTCTTATGCACACTTCTTTCCCTTTACATATTTCTTATGCACACTTTTTTCCCTTTACATATTTCTTATGCACACTTCTTTCCCTTTACATATTTCTTATGCACACTTCTTTCCCTTTACATATTTCTTATGCACACTTCTTTCCCTTTACATATTTCTTATGCACACTTCTTTCCCTTTACATATTTCTTATGCACACTTCTTTCCCTTTACATATTTCTTATGCACACTTCTTTCCCTTTACATATTTCTTATGCACACTTCTTTCCCTTTACATATTTCTTATGCACACTTCTTTCCCTTTACACATTTCTTATGCACACTTCTTTCCCTTTACACATTTCTTATGCACACTTCTTTCCCTTTACACATTTCGTATGCACACTTCTTTCCCTTTACATATTTCTTATGCACACTTCTTTCCCTTTACATATTTCTTATGCACACTTCTTTCCCTTTACATATTTCTTATGCACACTTCTTTCCCTTTACATATTTCTTATGCACACTTCTTTCCCTTTACATATTTCTTATGCACACTTCTTTCCCTTTACATATTTCTTATGCACACTTCTTTCCCTTTACATATTTCTTATGCACACTTCTTTCCCTTTACATATTTCTTATGCACACTTCTTTCCCTTTACATATTTCTTATGCACACTTCTTTCCCTTTACATATTTCTTATGCACACTTCTTTCCCTTTACATATTTCGTATGCACACTTCTTTCCCTTTACATATTTCTTATGCACACTTCTTTCCCTTTACATATTTCTTATGCACACTTCTTTCCCTTTACATATTTCTTATGCACACTTCTTTCCCTTTACATATTTCTTATGCACACTTCTTTCCCTTTACATATTTCTTATGCACACTTCTTTCCCTTTACATATTTCTTATGCACACTTCTTTCCCTTTACATATTTCTTATGCACACTTCTTTCCCTTTACATATTTCTTATGCACACTTCTTTCCCTTTACATATTTCTTATTCACACTTCTTTCCCCTTACATATTTCTTATGCACACTTCTTTCCCTTTACATATTTATTATGCACACTTCTTTCCCTTTACATATTTCTTATGCACACTTCTTTCCCTTTACATATTTCTTATGCACACTTCTTTCCCTTTACATATTTCTTATGCACACTTCTTTCCCTTTACATATTTCTTATGCACACTTCTTTCCCTTTACATATTTCTTATTCACACTTCTTTCCCTTTACATATTTCTTATGCACACTTCTTTCCCTTTACATATTTCTTATGCACACTTCTTTCCCTTTACATATTTCTTATGCACACTTCTTTCCCTTTACATATTTCTTATTCACACTTCTTTCCCTTTACATATTTCTTATGCACATTTCTTTCCCTTTACATATTTCTTATGCACACTTCTTTCCCTTTACATATTTCTTATGCACACTTCTTTCCCTTTACACATTTCTTATGCACACTTCTTTCCCTTTACATATTTCTTATGCACACTTCTTTCCCTTTACATATTTCTTATGCACACTTCTTTCCCTTTACATATTTCTTATGCACACTTCTTTCCCTTTACATATTTCTTATGCACACTTCTTTCCCTTTACATATTTCTTATGCACACTTCTTTCCCTTTACATATTTCTTATGCACACTTCTTTCCCTTTACATATTTCTTATGCACACTTCTTTCCCTTTACATATTTCTTATGCACACTTCTTTCCCTTTACATATTTCTTATGCACACTTCTTTCCCTTTACATATTTCTTATGCACACTTCTTTCCCTTTACATATTTCTTATGCACACTTCTTTCCCTTTACATATTTCGTATGCACACTTCTTTCCCTTTACATATTTCTTATGCACACTTCTTTCCCTTTACATATTTAACTCGAGGGCTTGTTCCCACATCATGTGTTTATTTCTTATGCACACTTCTTTCCCTTTACATATTTCTTATGCACACTTCTTTCCCTTTACATATTTCTTATGCACACTTCTTTCCCTTTACATATTTCTTATGCACACTTCTTTCCCTTTACATATTTCTTATGCACACTTCTTTCCCTTTACATATTTCTTATGCACACTTCTTTCCCTTTACATATTTCTTATGCACACTTCTTTCCCTTTACATATTTCTTATGCACACTTCTTTCCCTTTACATATTTCTTATGCACACTTCTTTCCCTTTACATATTTCTTATTCACACTTCTTTCCCCTTACATATTTCTTATGCACACTTCTTTCCCTTTACATATTTATTATGCACACTTCTTTCCCTTTACATATTTCTTATGCACACTTCTTTCCCTTTACATATTTCTTATGCACACTTCTTTCCCTTTACATATTTCTTATGCACACTTCTTTCCCTTTACATATTTCTTATGCACACTTCTTTCCCTTTACATATTTCTTATGCACACTTCTTTCCCTTTACATATTTCGTATGCACACTTCTTTCCCTTTACATATTTCTTATGCACACTTCTTTCCCTTTACATATTTCTTATGCACACTTCTTTCCCTTTACATATTTCTTATGCACACTTCTTTCCCTTTACATATTTCTTATGCACACTTCTTTCCCTTTACATATTTCTTATGCACACTTCTTTCCCTTTACATATTTCTTATGCACACTTCTTTCCCTTTACATATTTCTTATGCACACTTCTTTCCCTTTACATATTTCTTATGCACACTTCTTTCCCTTTACATATTTCGTATGCACACTTCTTTCCCTTTACATATTTCTTATGCACACTTCTTTCCCTTTACATATTTCTTATGCACACTTCTTTCCCTTTACATATTTCTTATTCACACTTCTTTCCCTTTACATATTTCTTATGCACACTTCTTTCCCTTTACATATTTCTTATGCACACTTCTTTCCCTTTACATATTTCTTATTCACACTTCTTTCCCTTTACATATTTCTTATGCACACTTCTTTCCCTTTACATATTTCTTATGCACACTTCTTTCCCTTTACATATTTCTTATGCACACTTCTTTCCCTTTACATATTTCTTATGCACACTTCTTTCCCTTTACATATTTCTTATGCACACTTCTTTCCCTTTACATATTTCTTATGCACACTTCTTTCCCTTTACATATTTCTTATGCACACTTCTTTCCCTTTACATATTTCTTATGCACACTTCTTTCCCTTTACATATTTCTTATGCACACTTCTTTCCCTTTACATATTTCTTATGCACACTTCTTTCCCTTTACATATTTCTTATGCACACTTCTTTCCCTTTACATATTTCTTATGCACACTTCTTTCCCTTTACATATTTCTTATGCACACTTCTTTCCCTTTACATATTTCTTATGCACACTTCTTTCCCTTTACATATTTCTTATGCACACTTCTTTCCCTTTACATATTTCTTATGCACACTTCTTTCCCTTTACATATTTCTTATGCACACTTCTTTCCCTTTACATATTTCTTATGCACACTTCTTTCCCTTTACATATTTCTTATGCACACTTCTTTCCCTTTACATATTTCTTATGCACACTTCTTTCCCATTACATATTTCTTATGCACACTTCTTTCCCTTTACATATTTCTTATGCACACTTCTTTCCCTTTACATATTTCTTATGCACACTTCTTTCCCTTTACATATTTCTTATGCACACTTCTTTCCCTTTACATATTTCGTATGCACACTTCTTTCCCTTTACATATTTCGTATGCACACTTCTTTCCCTTTACATATTTCTTATGCACACTTCTTTCCCTTTACATATTTCTTATGCACACTTCTTTCCCTTTACATATTTCTTATGCACACTTCTTTCCCTTTACATATTTCTTATGCACACTTCTTTCCCTTTACATATTTCTTATGCACACTTCTTTCCCTTTACATATTTCTTATTCACACTTCTTTCCCCTTACATATTTCTTATGCACACTTCTTTCCCTTTACATATTTATTATGCACACTTCTTTCCCTTTACATATTTCTTATGCACACTTCTTTCCCTTTACATATTTCTTATGCACACTTCTTTCCCTTTACATATTTCTTATGCACACTTCTTTCCCTTTACATATTTCTTATGCACACTTCTTTCCCTTTACATATTTCTTATGCACACTTCTTTCCCTTTACATATTTCGTATGCACACTTCTTTCCCTTTACATATTTCGTATGCACACTTCTTTCCCTTTACATATTTCTTATGCACACTTCTTTCCCTTTACATATTTCTTATGCACACTTCTTTCCCTTTACATATTTCTTATGCACACTTCTTTCCCTTTACATATTTCTTATGCACACTTCTTTCCCTTTACATATTTCTTATGCACACTTCTTTCCCTTTACATATTTCTTATGCACACTTCTTTCCCTTTACATATTTCTTATGCACACTTCTTTCCCTTTACATATTTCGTATGCACACTTCTTTCCCTTTACATATTTCTTATGCACACTTCTTTCCCTTTACATATTTCTTATGCACACTTCTTTCCCTTTACATATTTCTTATGCACACTTCTTTCCCTTTACATATTTGTTATGCACACTTCTTTCCCTTTACATATTTCTTATGCACACTTCTTTCCCTTTACATATTTCTTATGCACACTTCTTTCCCTTTACATATTTCTTATGCACACTTCTTTCCCTTTACATATTTCTTATGCACACTTCTTTCCCTTTACATATTTATTATGCACACTTCTTTCCCTTTACATATTTCTTATGCACACTTCTTTCCCTTTACATATTTCTTATGCACACTTCTTTCCCTTTACATATTTAACTCGAGGGCTTGTTCCCACATCATGTGTTTATTTCTTATGTACACTTCTTTCCCTTTACATATTTCTTATGCACACTTCTTTCCCTTTACATATTTCTTATGCACACTTCTTTCCCTTTATTATTTCTTATTCACACTTTTTTCCCTTTACATATTTCTTATGCACACTTCTTTCCCTTTACATATTTCTTATGCACACTTCTTTCCCTTTACATATTTCTTATGCACACTTCTTTCCCTTTACATATTTCTTATGCACACTTCTTTCCCTTTACATATTTCTTATGCACACTTCTTTCCCTTTACATATTTCTTATGCACACTTCTTTCCCTTTACATATTTCTTATGCACACTTCTTTCCCTTTACATATTTCTTATGCACACTTCTTTCCCTTTACATATTTCTTATGCACACTTCTTTCCCTTTACATATTTCTTATGCACACTTCTTTCCCTTTACATATTTCTTATGCACACTTCTTTCCCTTTACATATTTCTTATGCACACTTCTTTCCCTTTACATATTTCTTATGCACACTTCTTTCCCTTTACATATTTCTTATGCACACTTCTTTCCCTTTACATATTTCTTATGCACACTTCTTTCCCTTTACATATTTCTTATGCACACTTCTTTCCCTTTACATATTTCTTATGCACACTTCTTTCCCTTTACATATTTCTTATGCACACTTCTTTCTCTTTACATATTTCTTATGCACACTTCTTTCCCTTTACATATTTTTTATGCACACTTCTTTCCCTTTACATATTTCTTATGCACACTTCTTTCCCTTTACATATTTCTTATGCACACTTCTTTCCCTTTACATATTTCTTATGCACACTTCTTTCCCTTTACATATTTCTTATGCACACTTCTTTCCCTTTACATATTTCTTATGCACACTTCTTTCCCTTTACATATTTCTTATGCACACTTCTTTCCCTTTACATATTTCTTATGCACACTTCTTTCCCTTTACATATTTCTTATGCACACTTCTTTCCCTTTACATATTTCGTATGCACACTTCTTTCCCTTTACATATTTCTTATGCACACTTCTTTCCCTTTACATATTTCTTATGCACACTTCTTTCCCTTTACATATTTCTTATTCACACTTCTTTCCCTTTACATATTTTTTATGCACACTTCTTTCCCTTTACATATTTCTTATGCACACTTCTTTCCCTTTACATATTTCTTATGCACACTTCTTTCCCTTTACATATTTCTTATTCACACTTCTTTCCCTTTACATATTTCTTATGCACACTTCTTTCCCTTTACATATTTCTTATGCACACTTCTTTCCCTTTACATATTTCTTATGCACACTTCTTTCCCTTTACATATTTCTTATGCACACTTCTTTCCCTTTACATATTTCTTATGCACACTTCTTTCCCTTTACATATTTCTTATGCACACTTCTTTCCCTTTACATATTTCTTATGCACACTTCTTTCCCTTTACATATTTCTTATGCACACTTCTTTCCCTTTACATATTTCTTATGCACACTTCTTTCCCTTTACATATTTCTTATGCACACTTCTTTCCCTTTACATATTTCGTATGCACACTTCTTTCCCTTTACATATTTCTTATGCACACTTCTTTCCCTTTACATATTTCTTATGCACACTTCTTTCCCTTTACATATTTCTTATTCACACTTCTTTCCCTTTACATATTTTTTATGCACACTTCTTTCCCTTTACATATTTCTTATGCACACTTCTTTCCCTTTACATATTTCTTATGCACACTTCTTTCCCTTTACATATTTCTTATTCACACTTCTTTCCCTTTACATATTTCTTATGCACACTTCTTTCCCTTTACATATTTCTTATGCACACTTCTTTCCCTTTACATATTTCTTATGCACACTTCTTTCCCTTTACATATTTCTTATGCACACTTCTTTCCCTTTACATATTTCTTATGCACACTTCTTTCCCTTTACATATTTCTTATGCACACTTCTTTCCCTTTACATATTTCTTATGCACACTTCTTTCCCTTTACATATTTGTTATGCACACTTCTTTCTCTTTACATATTTGTTATGCACACTTCTTTCCCTTTACATATTTCTTATGCACACTTCTTTCCCTTTACATATTTCTTATGCACACTTCTTTCCCTTTACATATTTCTTATGCACACTTCTTTCCCTTTACATATTTCTTATGCACACTTCTTTCCCTTTACATATTTCTTATGCACACTTCTTTCCCTTTACATATTTCTTATGCACACTTCTTTCCCTTTACATATTTCTTATGCACACTTCTTTCCCTTTACATATTTAACTCGAGGGCTTGTTCCCACATCATGTGTTTATTTCTTATGCACACTTCTTTCCCTTTACATATTTCTTATGCACACTTCTTTCCCTTTACATATTTCTTATGCACACTTCTTTCCCTTTATTATTTCTTATGCACACTTTTTTCCCTTTACATATTTCTTATGCACACTTCTTTCCCTTTACATATTTCTTATGCACACTTCTTTCCCTTTACATATTTCTTATGCACACTTCTTTCCCTTTACATATTTCTTATGCACACTTCTTTCCCTTTACATATTTCTTATGCACACTTCTTTCCCTTTACATATTTCTTATGCACACTTCTTTCCCTTTACATATTTCTTATGCACACTTCTTTCCCTTTACATATTTCTTATGCACACTTCTTTCCCTTTACATATTTCTTATGCACACTTCTTTCCCTTTACATATTTCTTATGCACACTTCTTTCCCTTTACATATTTCTTATGCACACTTCTTTCCCTTTACATATTTCTTATGCACACTTCTTTCCCTTTACATATTTCTTATGCACACTTCTTTCCCTTTACATATTTCTTATGCACACTTCTTTCCCTTTACATATTTCTTATGCACACTTCTTTCCCTTTACATATTTCTTATGCACACTTCTTTCCCTTTACATATTTCTTATGCACACTTCTTTCTCTTTACATATTTCTTATGCACACTTCTTTCCCTTTACATATTTTTTATGCACACTTCTTTCCCTTTACATATTTCTTATGCACACTTCTTTCCCTTTACATATTTCTTATGCACACTTCTTTCCCTTTACATATTTCTTATGCACACTTCTTTCCCTTTACATATTTCTTATGCACACTTATTTCCCTTTACATATTTCTTATGCACACTTCTTTCCCTTTACATATTTCTTATGCACACTTCTTTCCCTTTACATATTTCTTACGCACACTTCTTTCCCTTTACATATTTCTTATGCACACTTCTTTCCCTTTAAATATTTCTTATGCACACTTCTTTCCCTTTACATATTTCTTATGCACACTTCTTTCCCTTTACATATTACTTATGCACACTTCTTTCCCTTTACATATTTCTTATGCACACTTCTTTCCCTTTACATATTTCTTATGCACACTTCTTTCCCTTTACATATTTCTTATGCACACTTCTTTCCCTTTACATATTTCTTATGCACACTTATTTCCCTTTACATATTTTTTATGCACACTTCTTTCCCTTTACATATTTCTTATGCACACTTCTTTCCCTTTACATATTTCTTATGCACACTTCTTTCCCTTTACATATTTCTTATGCACACTTCTTTCCCTTTAAATATTTCGTATGCACACTTCTTTCCCTTTACATATTTCTTATGCACACTTCTTTCCCTTTACATATTTCTTATGCACACTTCTTTCCCTTTACATATTTCTTATGCACACTTCTTTCCCTTTACATATTTCTTATGCACACTTCTTTCCCTTTACATATTTGTTATGCACACTTCTTTCCCTTTACATATTTGTTATGCACACTTCTTTCCCTTTACATATTTCTTATGCACACTTCTTTCCCTTTACATATTTCTTATGCACACTTCTTTCCCTTTACATATTTCTTATGCACACTTCTTTCCCTTTACATATTTCTTATGCACACTTCTTTCCCTTTACATATTTCTTATGCACACTTCTTTCCCTTTACATATTTCTTATGCACACTTCTTTCCCTTTACATATTTCTTATGCACACTTCTTTCCCTTTACATATTTAACTCGAGGGCTTGTTCCCACATCATGTGTTTATTTCTTATGCACACTTCTTTCCCTTTACATATTTCTTATGCACACTTCTTTCCCTTTACATATTTCTTATGCACACTTCTTTCCCTTTATTATTTCTTATGCACACTTTTTTCCCTTTACATATTTCTTATGCACACTTCTTTCCCTTTACATATTTCTTATGCACACTTCTTTCCCTTTACATATTTCTTATGCACACTTCTTTCCCTTTACATATTTCTTATGCACACTTCTTTCCCTTTACATATTTCTTATGCACACTTCTTTCCCTTTACATATTTCGTATGCACACTTCTTTCCCTTTACATATTTCTTATGCACACTTCTTTCCCTTTACATATTTCTTATGCACACTTCTTTCCCTTTACATATTTCTTATGCACACTTCTTTCCCTTTACATATTTCTTATGCACACTTCTTTCCCTTTACATATTTCTTATGCACACTTCTTTCCCTTTACATATTTCTTATGCACACTTCTTTCCCTTTACATATTTCTTATGCACACTTCTTTCCCTTTACATATTTCTTATGCACACTTCTTTCCCTTTACATATTTCTTATGCACACTTCTTTCCCTTTACATATTTCTTATGCACACTTCTTTCCCTTTACATATTTCTTATGCACACTTCTTTCTCTTTACATATTTCTTATGCACACTTCTTTCCCTTTACATATTTTTTATGCACACTTCTTTCCCTTTACATATTTCTTATGCACACTTCTTTCCCTTTACATATTTCTTATGCACACTTCTTTCCCTTTACATATTTCTTATGCACACTTCTTTCCCTTTACATATTTCTTATGCACACTTATTTCCCTTTACATATTTCTTATGCACACTTCTTTCCCTTTACATATTTCTTATGCACACTTCTTTCCCTTTACATATTTCTTATGCACACTTCTTTCCCTTTACATATTTCTTATGCACACTTCTTTCCCTTTAAATATTTCTTATGCACACTTCTTTCCCTTTACATATTTCTTATGCACACTTCTTTCCCTTTACATATTTCTTATGCACACTTCTTTCCCTTTACATATTTCTTATGCACACTTCTTTCCCTTTAAATATTTCGTATGCACACTTCTTTCCCTTTACATATTTCTTATGCACACTTCTTTCCCTTTACATATTACTTATGCACACTTCTTTCCCTTTACATATTTCTTATGCACACTTCTTTCCCTTTACATATTTCTTATGCACACTTCTTTCCCTTTACATATTTCTTATGCACACTTCTTTCCCTTTACATATTTCTTATGCACACTTCTTTCCCTTTACATATTTCTTATGCACACTTCTTTCCCTTTACATATTTCTTATGCACACTTCTTTTCCTTTACATATTTCTTATGCACACTTCTTTCCCTTTACATATTTCTTATGCACACTCCTTTCCCTTTACATATTTCTTATGCACACTTCTTTCCCTTTACATATTTCTTATGCACACTTCTTTCCCTTTACATATTTCTTATGCACACTTCTTTCCCTTTACATATTTCTTATGCACACTTCTTTCCCTTTACATATTTCTTATGCACACTTCTTTCCCTTTACATATTTCTTATGCACACTTCTTTCCCTTTACATATTTCTTATGCACACTTCTTTCCCTTTACATATTTCTTATGCACACTTCTTTCCCTTTACATATTTCTTATGCACACTTCTTTCTCTTTACATATTTCTTATGCACACTTCTTTCCCTTTACATATTTTTTATGCACACTTCTTTCCCTTTACATATTTCTTATGCACACTTCTTTCCCTTTACATATTTCTTATGCACACTTCTTTCCCTTTACATATTTCTTATGCACACTTCTTTCCCTTTACATATTTCTTATGCACACTTATTTCCCTTTACATATTTCTTATGCACACTTCTTTCCCTTTACATATTTCTTATGCACACTTCTTTCCCTTTACATATTTCTTATGCACACTTCTTTCCCTTTACATATTTCTTATGCACACTTCTTTCCCTTTAAATATTTCTTATGCACACTTCTTTCCCTTTACATATTTCTTATGCACACTTCTTTCCCTTTACATATTACTTATGCACACTTCTTTCCCTTTACATATTTCTTATGCACACTTCTTTCCCTTTACATATTTCTTATGCACACTTCTTTCCCTTTACATATTTCTTATGCACACTTCTTTCCCTTTACATATTTCTTATGCACACTTATTTCCCTTTACATATTTTTTATGCACACTTCTTTCCCTTTACATATTTCTTATGCACACTTCTTTCCCTTTACATATTTCTTATGCACACTTCTTTCCCTTTACATATTTCTTATGCACACTTCTTTCCCTTTAAATATTTCGTATGCACACTTATTTCCCTTTACATATTTCTTATGCACACTTCTTTCCCTTTACATATTACTTATGCACACTTCTTTCCCTTTACATATTTCTTATGCACACTTCTTTCCCTTTACATATTTCTTATGCACACTTCTTTCCCTTTACATATTTCTTATGCACACTTCTTTCCCTTTACATATTTCTTATGCACACTTCTTTCCCTTTACATATTTCTTATGCACACTTCTTTCCCTTTACATATTTCTTATGCACACTTCTTTTCCTTTACATATTTCTTATGCACACTTCTTTCCCTTTACATATTTCTTATGCACACTTCTTTCCCTTTACATATTTCTTATGCACACTTCTTTCCCTTAACATATTTCTTATGCACACTTCTTTCCCTTTACATATTTCTTATGCACACTTCTTTCCCTTTACATATTTATTATGCACACTTCTTTCCCTTTACATATTTCTTATACACACTTCTTTCCCTTTACATATTTCTTATGCACACTTCTTTCCCTTTACATATTTCTTATGCACACTTCTTTCCCTTTACATATTTCTTATGCACACTTCTTTCCCTTTACATATTTCTTATGCACACTTCTTTCCCTTTACATATTTCTTATGCACACTTCTTTCCCTTTACATATTTCTTATGCACACTTCTTTTCCTTTACATATTTCTTATGCACACTTCTTTACCTTTACATATTTCTTATGCACACTTCTTTCCCTTTACATATTTCTTATGCACACTTCTTTCCCTTTACATATTTCTTATGCACACTTCTTTCCCTTAACATATTTCTTATGCACACTTCTTTCCCTTTACATATTTCTTATGCACACTTCTTTCCCTTAACATATTTCTTATGCACACTTCTTTCCCTTTACATATTTCTTATACACACTTCTTTCCCTTTACATATTTCTTATGCACACTTCTTTCCCTTTACATATTTCTTATGCACACTTCTTTCCCTTTACATATTTCTTATGCACACTTCTTTCCCTTTACATATTTCTTATGCACACTTCTTTACCTTTACATATTTCTTATGCACACTTATTTCCCTTTACATATTTCTTATGCACACTTCTTTCCCTTTACATATTTCTTATGCACACTTCTTTCCCTTAACATATTTCTTATGCACACTTCTTTCCCTTTACATATTTCTTATGCACACTTCTTTCCCTTTACATATTTATTATGCACACTTCTTTCCCTTTACATATTTCTTATACACACTTCTTTCCCTTTACATATTTCTTATGCACACTTCTTTCCCTTTACATATTTCTTATGCACACTTCTTTCCCTTTACATATTTCTTATGCACACTTCTTTCCCTTTACATATTTCTTATGCACACTTCTTTCCCTTTACATATTTCTTATGCACACTTCTTTCCCTTTACATATTTCTTATGCACACTTCTTTTCCTTTACATATTTCTTATGCACACTTCTTTCCCTTTACATATTTCTTATGCACACTTCTTTCCCTTTACATATTTCTTATGCACACTTCTTTCCCTTTACATATTTCTTATGCACACTTCTTTCCTTTTACATATTTCTTATGCACACTTCTTTCCCTTTACATATTTCTTATGCACACTTCTTTCCCTTTACATATTTCTTATGCACACTTCTTTCCCTTTACATATTTCTTATGCACACTTCTTTCTCTTTACATATTTCTTATGCACACTTCTTTCCCTTTACATATTTTTTATGCACACTTATTTCCCTTTACATATTTCTTATGCACACTTCTTTCCCTTTACATATTTCTTATGCACACTTCTTTCCCTTTACATATTTCTTATGCACACTTCTTTCCCTTTACATATTTCTTATGCACACTTATTTCCCTTTACATATTTCTTATGCACACTTCTTTCCCTTTACATATTTCTTATGCACACTTCTTTCCCTTTACATATTTCTTATGCACACTTCTTTCCCTTTACATATTTCTTATGCACACTTCTTTCCCTTTAAATATTTCTTATGCACACTTCTTTCCCTTTACATATTTCTTATGCACACTTCTTTCCCTTTACATATTACTTATGCACACTTCTTTCCCTTTACATATTTCTTATGCACACTTCTTTCCCTTTACATATTTCTTATTCACACTTCTTTCCCTTTACATATTTCTTATGCACACTTCTTTCCCTTTACATATTTCTTATGCACACTTCTTTCCCTTTACATATTTCTTATGCACACTTCTTTCCCTTTACATATTTCTTATGCACACTTCTTTCCCTTTACATATTTCTTATGCACACTTCTTTCCCTTTACATATTTCTTATGCACACTTCTTTCCCTTTAAATATTTCGTATGCACACTTCTTTCCCTTTACATATTTCTTATGCACACTTCTTTCCCTTTACATATTACTTATGCACACTTCTTTCCCTTTACATATTTCTTATGCACACTTCTTTCCCTTTACATATTTCTTATGCACACTTCTTTCCCTTTAAATATTTCTTATGCACACTTCTTTCCCTTTACATATTTCTTATGCACACTTCTTTCCCTTTACATATTTCTTATGCACACTTCTTTCCCTTTACATATTTCTTATGCACACTTCTTTCCCTTTAAATATTTCGTATGCACACTTCTTTCCCTTTACATATTTCTTATGCACACTTCTTTCCCTTTACATATTACTTATGCACACTTCTTTCCCTTTACATATTTCTTATGCACACTTCTTTCCCTTTACATATTTCTTATGCACACTTCTTTCCCTTTACATATTTCTTATGCACACTTCTTTCCCTTTACATATTTCTTATGCACACTTCTTTCCCTTTACATATTTCTTATGCACACTTCTTTCCCTTTACATATTTCTTATGCACACTTCTTTTCCTTTACATATTTCTTATGCACACTTCTTTCCCTTTACATATTTCTTATGCACACTCCTTTCCCTTTACATATTTCTTATGCACACTTCTTTCCCTTTACATATTTCTTATGCACACTTCTTTCCCTTTACATATTTCTTATGCACACTTCTTTCCCTTTACATATTTCTTATGCACACTTCTTTCCCTTTACATATTTCTTATGCACACTTCTTTCCCTTTACATATTTCTTATGCACACTTCTTTCCCTTTACATATTTCTTATGCACACTTCTTTCCCTTTACATATTTCTTATGCACACTTCTTTCCCTTTACATATTTCTTATGCACACTTCTTTCTCTTTACATATTTCTTATGCACACTTCTTTCCCTTTACATATTTTTTATGCACACTTCTTTCCCTTTACATATTTCTTATGCACACTTCTTTCCCTTTACATATTTCTTATGCACACTTCTTTCCCTTTACATATTTCTTATGCACACTTCTTTCCCTTTACATATTTCTTATGCACACTTATTTCCCTTTACATATTTCTTATGCACACTTCTTTCCCTTTACATATTTCTTATGCACACTTCTTTCCCTTTACATATTTCTTATGCACACTTCTTTCCCTTTACATATTTCTTATGCACACTTCTTTCCCTTTAAATATTTCTTATGCACACTTCTTTCCCTTTACATATTTCTTATGCACACTTCTTTCCCTTTACATATTACTTATGCACACTTCTTTCCCTTTACATATTTCTTATGCACACTTCTTTCCCTTTACATATTTCTTATGCACACTTCTTTCCCTTTACATATTTCTTATGCACACTTCTTTCCCTTTACATATTTCTTATGCACACTTATTTCCCTTTACATATTTTTTATGCACACTTCTTTCCCTTTACATATTTCTTATGCACACTTCTTTCCCTTTACATATTTCTTATGCACACTTCTTTCCCTTTACATATTTCTTATGCACACTTCTTTCCCTTTAAATATTTCGTATGCACACTTATTTCCCTTTACATATTTCTTATGCACACTTCTTTCCCTTTACATATTACTTATGCACACTTCTTTCCCTTTACATATTTCTTATGCACACTTCTTTCCCTTTACATATTTCTTATGCACACTTCTTTCCCTTTACATATTTCTTATGCACACTTCTTTCCCTTTACATATTTCTTATGCACACTTCTTTCCCTTTACATATTTCTTATGCACACTTCTTTCCCTTTACATATTTCTTATGCACACTTCTTTTCCTTTACATATTTCTTATGCACACTTCTTTCCCTTTACATATTTCTTATGCACACTTCTTTCCCTTTACATATTTCTTATGCACACTTCTTTCCCTTAACATATTTCTTATGCACACTTCTTTCCCTTTACATATTTCTTATGCACACTTCTTTCCCTTTACATATTTATTATGCACACTTCTTTCCCTTTACATATTTCTTATACACACTTCTTTCCCTTTACATATTTCTTATGCACACTTCTTTCCCTTTACATATTTCTTATGCACACTTCTTTCCCTTTACATATTTCTTATGCACACTTCTTTCCCTTTACATATTTCTTATGCACACTTCTTTCCCTTTACATATTTCTTATGCACACTTCTTTCCCTTTACATATTTCTTATGCACACTTCTTTTCCTTTACATATTTCTTATGCACACTTCTTTACCTTTACATATTTCTTATGCACACTTCTTTCCCTTTACATATTTCTTATGCACACTTCTTTCCCTTTACATATTTCTTATGCACACTTCTTTCCCTTAACATATTTCTTATGCACACTTCTTTCCCTTTACATATTTCTTATGCACACTTCTTTCCCTTAACATATTTCTTATGCACACTTCTTTCCCTTTACATATTTCTTATACACACTTCTTTCCCTTTACATATTTCTTATGCACACTTCTTTCCCTTTACATATTTCTTATGCACACTTCTTTCCCTTTACATATTTCTTATGCACACTTCTTTCCCTTTACATATTTCTTATGCACACTTCTTTACCTTTACATATTTCTTATGCACACTTATTTCCCTTTACATATTTCTTATGCACACTTCTTTCCCTTTACATATTTCTTATGCACACTTCTTTCCCTTAACATATTTCTTATGCACACTTCTTTCCCTTTACATATTTCTTATGCACACTTCTTTCCCTTTACATATTTATTATGCACACTTCTTTCCCTTTACATATTTCTTATACACACTTCTTTCCCTTTACATATTTCTTATGCACACTTCTTTCCCTTTACATATTTCTTATGCACACTTCTTTCCCTTTACATATTTCTTATGCACACTTCTTTCCCTTTACATATTTCTTATGCACACTTCTTTCCCTTTACATATTTCTTATGCACACTTCTTTCCCTTTACATATTTCTTATGCACACTTCTTTTCCTTTACATATTTCTTATGCACACTTCTTTCCCTTTACATATTTCTTATGCACACTTCTTTCCCTTTACATATTTCTTATGCACACTTCTTTCCCTTTACATATTTCTTATGCACACTTCTTTCCTTTTACATATTTCTTATGCACACTTCTTTCCCTTTACATATTTCTTATGCACACTTCTTTCCCTTTACATATTTCTTATGCACACTTCTTTCCCTTTACATATTTCTTATGCACACTTCTTTCTCTTTACATATTTCTTATGCACACTTCTTTCCCTTTACATATTTTTTATGCACACTTATTTCCCTTTACATATTTCTTATGCACACTTCTTTCCCTTTACATATTTCTTATGCACACTTCTTTCCCTTTACATATTTCTTATGCACACTTCTTTCCCTTTACATATTTCTTATGCACACTTATTTCCCTTTACATATTTCTTATGCACACTTCTTTCCCTTTACATATTTCTTATGCACACTTCTTTCCCTTTACATATTTCTTATGCACACTTCTTTCCCTTTACATATTTCTTATGCACACTTCTTTCCCTTTAAATATTTCTTATGCACACTTCTTTCCCTTTACATATTTCTTATGCACACTTCTTTCCCTTTACATATTACTTATGCACACTTCTTTCCCTTTACATATTTCTTATGCACAATTCTTTCCCTTTACATATTTCTTATTCACACTTCTTTCCCTTTACATATTTCTTATGCACACTTCTTTCCCTTTACATATTTCTTATGCACACTTCTTTCCCTTTACATATTTCTTATGCACACTTCTTTCCCTTTACATATTTCTTATGCACACTTCTTTCCCTTTACATATTTCTTATGCACACTTCTTTCCCTTTACATATTTCTTATGCACACTTCTTTCCCTTTAAATATTTCGTATGCACACTTCTTTCCCTTTACATATTTCTTATGCACACTTCTTTCCCTTTACATATTACTTATGCACACTTCTTTCCCTTTACATATTTCTTATGCACACTTCTTTCCCTTTACATATTTCTTATGCACACTTCTTTCCCTTTACATATTTCTTATGCACACTTCTTTCCCTTTACATATTTCTTATGCACACTTCTTTCCCTTTACATATTTCTTATGCACGGCCGTTTCATTCACGTTGACGCAACGCTATTAAACTTTGCAGAATTCGTTGCCGCGTGTTTTCTTTACTCCAGTGCACTGAGTGCGCCCTCTGTCGTTACGTTAGAAAATCCAAGATGGCGTCCTCCATGGGACGAAAAACAAATCGAAGAAAAAACCCTCAAAATTGAAACTTTATTAAACAATGGCTCTACGAAAAATTAAATTGAAAAATGTCGAGTGTTTCTCTTCTTTAGTTTCGTCTTTAAAAAGTGTTACATGTGTAAAATATATCGAAAAAGCGCCCGAAAATGTGCAATTGTTTACGTTTTCTGTGTGAATTGTTTCGTCTCTGTTTTGTCGAACTGAAAAAAAAATACATTACATCGTTAAAATTCAAATTTTCATTGATCCCAGGTTTTCCGAAATAATTTCTTCTAGATTTTGATAAATAATTGATATGTTCACATAACTGTGAATTTTGAATGAAAGGCCATCGGTAGATTTGTTAAAATAAGGCAGTAAAGTGGGGATATTTTCACGTTGTGAGCGCGCGTATTAACGTTACTTTTAGTGTTTACTATGGCCGTTTTCCAAACACCAGCTTAGGCTCCTTCGGCTCTATTACCATTGTCAAACTACACGAACGAAGCATTAGAGGAGACGAAGCTGGGGTTTGAAAAACCCCTTGTACATGTACATTGTGTACGTGTGTGGCGCGAGTTTTTGAATGTGTCAAAGTTTATACATACATACTGTACATGTACTGCGCACAAAAACTACTGCAGTTGACTGCCATGTGTATCGCCCTACTATGTGGGAATATTCCGTTCGATCAAGGGAACCAGTAAGAAGTATAATTCACCACAACTTGCTTTTATTTAAATAAATAAATAATGTTTTAATAAAAACTACATGTACATTCAAGTGCAGAATAATGTAAACAAAAGAACTGCAACATGAGCTTTTTACACCACCAAGAAGCACTGAGTAAACTGTGTAGAATATGTGGCAGGCTTAACACCAAAGGTTTTGACAAGAAACAAATCGGCACATATGAATGCAACAATTATGTTAAAGAAATTGACAGTGCATTCAAAATCAATATCTGGAAGGATGATGCCCTTGTTCACCCAACTAAACTGTGCTGGCGGTGCGAGCGATTTCTGCGACATGAGAGATCTGGGGAACGCAGTGGACCACGAGATATCGTAGTTTATGACAACTGGAAAAAACATTCTCGAAATGGATCCTGCCCAGTTTGTGAGTCACTAACAACCCAACAGCGTGGGGGGCTTCCTCAGAAAAGAAAACGAAGTTGGAAAGGACTGGGACAGGTGAATCTGGAACAATCCCAAGCTGAATCTGTAAATCTCACTCTGCGATTCCCAACATCTCCCAGTGAACCAGTTCCTAGCAACCTTGACATTCTTCCAAATTCTAAACATGCCACTTTGTTTGTATGCGCTATTTGCCAGTGCATTCTGGGAACACCCACAGTCCAGACTGGATGCGAACATCACTTCTGTGCCGAATGCTTGTTGGCATGGTTTAGGTATCGTGGGAGTGAAACTGATCCATGTCCCATTTGCAACACCATGAACAGTATTAACGACATAAATCCATGCCCACGAATTCTACGTGTTCAACTGACTGCACTTCCCACGGTTTGTGTGACATGTGGAACTATCGGCCAACTATCACAAATGAAATCTCATTTGTGCCCACAAAAGCGCCCCCCGCCCAAGTCCTTCGTGTGCTACCCAAGCACAGAGCCACTCGCCCACCCAGAGCCCCCATGTGATTCACAAGCAAATTTGGCAGCGAGACTCCTAAAATCGATGGCATCTGAGCACAAAAAAGGTACACCCATCCCTCCTGAGATAGAAACTGCAGTTGACCGATGGACACGGCTCAAGTTAATGCAGAACCAGAGTGCCCGACTAAAAACACCTGGCAGGGTAAATAAGTTTGACATACATAACCAGTTATTCAGAACAATATACGTGGCATCATTTCCTCACTGCTGACACGTTAGAAGAACACAAATAATGCTTCTAAAACACAAATCTATTAAATAAAACTAAGTCATCTTCACATTTTGTAATATTTTCAAATTCAATACAAATATTTATTACCAATACCAAAATGCTGCAATAAAATACTACATGTACATGTATATGCGGGCTAACAAAATAAATGCACCCAATAGATGGAAGTGAAAATGAAAGGCAATGTCATTTTTACATCCCTTTCCATGTTGTGAAACTGTTTTGTTTAGGAATTACAACTAATGAGTTTTAAAACAGCTTGACACATTTCAACTTAATTTGAATGGAATTTCCCATTTACCTTTAGCCTGCATATGTGCAACTAGTAAAGCACTCCAAATCTGGGACCGACAGTTCTAGCAGTGCATCCTCGCAAAGTGAAGAGGCTATGAGTGTGAACTCATCTCTAGGAATGATGCGAGAGTGTCAATTTGCATGGGAGCAATTAAGAAAGCTTCGCAGGTATACAAGAACAATGACAGAATGTTCTAACTTTAACATTTTAAGATGCAAAAAGTATGTATGAACAAGTATTTTTCAGGTAAAGCTTTGCATTAACATTAACAACGGAATACATAAAATATGGCTTTCATTATAATGTTTACTAGAGATTTGCTAACAAAAACTACACAGGTACCTAGGAAATATGGGCGTGTCCATTCCATCCGAGCGGGCAATGAGGGGTCAGCAGGCCACACTACTGAAGGACAACATCACTGGTGCAATGGTTCCACTGTTGTTCAAGTCAAACAGTGCAAGTGGTTCCAATGGCCTGGAGACAAAAGAGGTGCCTTGTGTGAAAGTGAAGGATGTTCCCTCTATGGTCCTCGACTATCTCGACAGGCATGACAGGTGATAGAAGATCCTTTTATCGTAATTTTCTAAGTGCAAAAGAGAACAACTCTGTTACTCTGTGTTTTGAATAATGTGTGAATTCACCTAATTGTGCGATTAGTAGGACTACATGTATATGGTTAAACAGACAGTCTTTCTTTTCTCTTTTTTTTTTTTTTTTGGGGGGGGGGGTTTATTGAGAAATTTTAGGCAGGCCTAGACTTAGTTATCTCTAGTCTTAAAACAATGGGATATATTAAATTACCAGTATTTTCATACTGTTGTGGGCAACTACCAATTTGTTAATGACTCAACTGGAGTAAATAAAATACTTGTTTTACTTGTTACACAAAAAGTGACCAGAAAATGACATTAATATATTTTCTTTTAGGCAGCATTCGTTAATTTGGCACAGCTTCATCCCCCAAAACGAAATATGGGTCAAAATAGGTGGGGATTTTGGTGGTGCGTCTTTTAAGATGTGCTTTCAAATCGTAAACACACGCCACCCCAACTCGACACGGAACACCGTAGTTTTTGTTTGTTTTGAGGCACACGACTCAACGGCAAATCTCCAACAAGTGATGCCCCCAATCATGGAGCAAGTGAAACAACTTGGTAAAATGACCTGGAGGTAAGGTACTCGATCGGCACTTGCATGACACTATTGAAACATCACATACCTTTGAACATAACTGCTTTTCACAGAAATCTCCAGTTTTGGCCTGCATGATTCCACTTGCAAAGTCAAATGAATTGTAGATGGTACAATCACAATAATGGTGCAGATTCACCTATACAAAAATAGGAAAACAAGAATCCAATCAATTTCAAGCTGAAACATCAACACTTGAATTCAGTTAGTTTGTTTTATTTGTTTCATGCAAGGGGAAAATCCATACGGCTGTTCACTTTTGGTGACTATGAACTCCTAACAAAGCTCTACGGGATATGCAGCTGCAATGGTAAGTAGAATGGGTTCGTGTACATGTACAAGTATTCCCTCAGTGAAAAAAAAAGTAGAGGGTTCAATATCGACACTATCTTACCTGACTTCCAGTGTCTGGTTCCTATTGGTATACGAGTATCAAATAAACGTCCCATTCGTACATCCCCTTAGGAAGTACGGTTGCTAGGTGATGCGCGTTCTCATTCGACTGCACCCGGAGTCCACAGTGCTAATAATTGTTTTGTGATCAGTTGTATTTAGTATCTTATTTTGTGCATCAAGCACATGTTACTTGTGATCTAATTCAGTAGCTCTTGTTTGAAACAAATTTTCATAGAAATCAAAACAATTGCAGGTTTTTTCCAAATAAAAGTACAGAAAATGGTTTCATTTATACACGTTTGTACACAGCACGTCACTGTTGCCTGTACTGCACAGCATCAAAATGCCAAATGCAAGAGCCACTGATCAATAGAGGGCCATCTCCATCAAGAACCTTGGAGTCTATCATGGATAACTTGGAGGCTTACCTTGCTGATGGATCCAAAAAATCCAGGGCAAAAGACATCTCCAACAGTGTGATAGCCAAGCCAATTTTGATGGTACCAGTTGATCATGTAAGTTGCTCTTTAAGTATCCAGTCTACAGGAAAAGCAATATCAATTCAATACATCAATTTTACAGTTGAATGCAAGTGAGCTATTGTATATTTAAACATAATGAGGTTGGCATTGATATTAATGAAATTATTCTAAAGCAATTTGTCATTTTTTGTTCTCCAGGTGGTGCTACCAACTCTCCATATGTCACTCGGCATTTTTAAAAAGCTGTATGACATGTTGGAGGAGAGGTGTCATCAGTTGGATGTACAACTCTTCACACTCTGTGTAGAGCATACAGACCAAAGTGACAGTCCATCAGACCACAACTTTGATCAACAAATACACGAGCAATACATCCAACAACAAAAGGTCAAGGAGGAAAAAACTACCAAACAGGAAGTGCTGGAGCAAATTGAAGAGGAACTACCCCTTTACGTACTTCAGAAGGATCTTAAAACAGCTGATCCCGTCTTCAAAGACATGGCCAATCGGGCATTTGCACTTCGCCGTGAGCTTGAGGCGCTAGTGAGTAGGCCTTTGTGCAGTCACTGTCCTTGAATTTGCTCTGTATAAAGAAAGTGCATTAAACACCATTTTGTAATTGTTTTGATTAACAGGGAAACAGTGACATCAATCTTCCAGTAGCGGCAGGTCCAGTTGTTGGATGCCTGGATGATGTCCTAAAGCAACACAAAGTACAACGCCAGGCTTACCATGGCAAAGCATTCGTTGGAAATCATGTCCACAAATGTTGCCAAGTATGTGCACTTCATTGTGTTGCAGTACAAGCAAACAATTATCTTGAGAGTGTTTCACACTTAATAACGTTATTACTTTCTTGGCCATATAAAAAATAAAAAAATTTCCTTAATTTGTTTTTATACAAATACTACTTACAAGTTGAAATACACTTGATCCGACAGGCGAATGTCATCCAAGACCTTACAACAGCACCCAGAAAAGTCCTTGAAAAGCTGGACTGTCACTACATTCCTGTGTCTCAACACCAGAAGCTCATCCGTGATGCTGCCAAACTCGGTGCCATCTTCAGTGATGTTTTTCTGAAATTTGCAGATGTGCACCATGGAATCAATCATAGCAGGCCAATCACAGACGATGACTTAGGAAAGATTGGTATGCGGATTTAACTACTTTTGTTTGTGTTGGGGAGAGGGTTTTGTTTTTTTGAAAAGTTGTGAAATAAATGGTTGCAGGTTTGTTTAAATGTTTTTTTTTTTCCCTTTCTACTTTTAATTTCAAGACATATGTATCAAGAGCTTCATGGCTTCTTACAGAAGCCACTTTCCTACAGCCTCAATCACCCCAAAGTTACACCTCCTTGAGGACCATACACTAGACCAACTAGAGCGGTTCGGTGTTGGGTTCGGTATTCTAAATGAACAAGGAGGTGAACTTATACACACCGAATTTAATCGAACTGGGAGAGTGGTCCACGGCATGAGAGACCAGCTGAAACGCCTCATCACCATAGTGTCACGACATCATATCAGCACCACCCCAGAGGTCCAAAGCAGCATGAACACCCAACTGCAGGAGGAATGAAGTTCCGCATTCTGCAAACCAAATAAATTTCAATCCAAACATATTCTTTAATTTTTGTATTTATCACTGCTCGCTTTACAATTTTGTTATACATCTACGAGAAGTAAAAGTAGAAAATTTCCTACATCGGGTACATGGTCGACCGATCACATAAGTGCATTTCTGAGCGATCGAGTGATTGCGCAGATCCACCAATCGTGCCCAACACATACATACTGGCATTCAAATAATCACATGCAAGTGAATTTGACTATTTTTGCTTCACTTCAGAGCCTGAATAAGTCGTGGTAAAATTCATCATTTTAATAATTACAATGCCAGTTAGGTATAAAGGCCTACTTTCTTTTTGTTTTTCACATTTACATTGTATTTGTAATGCACTATTTTTTTCATACAGCAAATGAAATACTAGGCCTACCCCTACATCATACATGTCTTACATGGGCAATTGCCTGTTTGTGCACTGATCGTGCTTATAAATAAACCATGAAAACATGGCAAACCTCTAAACATGTCGTGTCATCATATTGTTCAACGTAATACCATGGAGAAATAACCTCCATGGTAATACTAACTACATTCATTAGTACTGGTACATCATTTTGTACTGTACAAAGTACACTAATACACACACCGTGCACATACAGCTTGGACAACTCAACCGGTGGGACAACTCGACCGCGCCACGCTACAGTGCATGTATGCACGGTGCGCTGCGTCGAGTTGTTCCACCGGTCGAGTTTCCGACATTCGTTCACGCATGTGACTGCTCCGTTTATTAAAATACCCATTTAAAAACGCCAGATTTAAAAAAATCTGCCGATGGCCTTATTACCATACTTACATCAAACAAATACAAATACAGCAGTTTCCAATTGATTCTCATCACAAGTCGTGAAAAACTTTGGTTCAAGCGGAAAAACTACTTTTATTGACGATAATTTTGTCACGCGCGCAAGACGAACGAACACGCTGGAATTTTCCGCCGAAATTAAACCGGAATCCAACGTCTAATAAATAATTCAATAGTTATATTTGCATATTTTAATGAAACTAAAAAGCATTCCAGATAATATGAATATTCAATTTAACGTTTAATTACCTTTTAACCAATCAAAATTCGAAAAATTATACGGCGTTCAACGTCACCAACGGCAGGTCACGAAAAGGTCAACGCGTAAACAACTTTCAATCAGAGAATGACGTCACACAGGCACTGGCATACGTTCGACAAGAGAGGGCGCAATAAAATTGCGCTGGGACGGCCGTGTATGCACACTTCTTTCCCTTTACATATTTCTTATGCACACTTCTTTCCCTTTACATATTTCTTATGCACACTTCTTTCCCTTTACATATTTAACTCGAGGGCTTGTTCCCACATCATGTGTTTATTTCTTATGCACACTTCTTTCCCTTTACATATTTCTTATGCACACTTCTTTCCCTTTACATATTTCTTATGCACACTTCTTTCCCTTTATTATTTCTTATGCACACTTTCTTCCCTTTACATATTTCTTATGCACACTTCTTTCCCTTTACATATTTCTTATGCACACTTCTTTCCCTTTACATATTTCGTATGCACACTTCTTTCCCTTTACATATTTCTTATGCACACTTCTTTCTCTTTACATATTTCTTATGCACACTTCTTTCCCTTTACATATTTAACTCGAGCGCTTGTTCCCACATCATGTGTTTATTTCTTATGCACACTTCTTTCCCTTTACATATTTCTTATGCACACTTCTTTCCCTTTACATATTTCTTATGCACACTTCTTTCCCTTTACATATTTCTTATGCACACTTCTTTCCCTTTACATATTTCTTATGCACACTTCTTTCCCTTTACATATTTCTTATGCACACTTCTTTCCCTTTACATATTTCTTATGCACACTTCTTTCCCTTTACATATTTCTTATGCACACTTCTTTCCCTTTACATATTTCTTATGCACACTTCTTTCCCTTTACATATTTCTTATGCACACTTCTTTCCCTTTACATATTTCTTATGCACACTTCTTTCCCTTTACATATTTCTTATGCACACTTCTTTCCCTTTACATATTTCTTATGCACACTTCTTTCCCTTTACATATTTCTTATGCACACTTCTTTCCCTTTACATATTTCTTATGCACACTTCTTTCCCTTTACATATTTCTTATGCACACTTCTTTCCCTTTACATATTTCTTATGCACACTTCTTTCCCTTTACATATTTCTTATGCACACTTCTTTCCCTTTACATATTTCTTATGCACACTTCTTTCCCTTTATTATTTCTTATGCACACTTTTTTCCCTTTACATATTTCTTATGCACACTTCTTTCCCTTTACATATTTCGTATGCACACTTCTTTCCCTTTACATATTTCTTATGCACACTTCTTTCCCTTTACATATTTCTTATGCACACTTCTTTCCCTTTACATATTTCTTATGCACACTTCTTTCCCTTTACATATTTCTTATGCACACTTCTTTCCCTTTACATATTTCTTATGCACACTTCTTTCCCTTTACATATTTCTTATGCACACTTCTTTCCCTTTACATATTTCTTATGCACACTTCTTTCCCTTTACATATTTCTTATGCACACTTTTTTCCCTTTACATATTTCGTATGCACACTTCTTTCCCTTTACATATTTCTTATGCACACTTCTTTCCCTTTATTATTTCTTATGCACACTTCTTTCCCTTTACATATTTCTTATGCACACTTCTTTCCCTTTACATATTTCGTATGCACACTTCTTTCCCTTTACATATTTCTTATGCACACTTCTTTCCCTTTACATATTTCTTATGCACACTTCTTTCCCTTTACATTTTTCTTATGCACACTTCTTTCCCTTTACATATTTAACTCGAGGGCTTGTTCCCACATCATGTGTTTATTTCTTATGCACACTTCTTTCCCTTTACATATTTAACTCGAGGGCTTGTTCCCACATCATGTGTTTATTTATTATGCACACTTCTTTCCCTTTACATATTTATTATGCACACTTCTTTCCCTTTACATATTTATTATGCACACTTCTTTCCCTTTACATATTTAACTCGAGCGCTTGTTCCCACATCATGTGTTTATTTCTTATGCACACTTCTTTCCCTTTACATATTTCTTATGCACACTTCTTTCCCTTTACATATTTCTTATGCACACTTCTTTCCCTTTACATATTTCTTATGCACACTTCTTTCCCTTTACATATTTCTTATGCACACTTCTTTCCCTTTACATATTTGTTATGCACACTTCTTTCCCTTTACATATTTCTTATGCACACTTCTTTCCCTTTACATATTTCTTATGCACACTTCTTTCCCTTTACATATTTCTTATGCACACTTCTTTCCCTTTACATATTTCTTATGCACACTTCTTTCCCTTTACATATTTCTTATGCACACTTCTTTCCCTTTACATATTTCTTATGCACACTTCTTTCCCTTTACATATTTCTTATGCACACTTCTTTCCCTTTACATATTTCTTATGCACACTTCTTTCCCTTTACATATTTCTTATGCACACTTCTTTCCCTTTACATATTTCTTATGCACACTTCTTTCCCTTTACATATTTCTTATGCACACTTCTTTCCCTTTACATATTTCTTATGCACACTTCTTTCCCTTTACATATTTCTTATGCACACTTCTTTCCCTTTACATATTTCTTATGCACACTTCTTTCCCTTTACATATTTCTTATGCACACTTCTTTCCCTTTACATATTTCTTATGCACACTTCTTTTCCTTTACATATTTCTTATGCACACTTCTTTCCCTTTACATATTTATTATGCACACTTCTTTCCCTTTACATATTTCTTATGCACACTTCTTTCCCTTTACATATTTCTTATGCACACTTCTTTCCCTTTACATATTTCTTATGCACACTTCTTTCCCTTTACATATTTCTTATGCACACTTCTTTCCCTTTACATATTTCTTATGCACACTTCTTTCCCTTTACATATTTCTTATGCACACTTCTTTCCCTTTACATATTTCTTATGCACACTTCTTTCCCTTTAC
This sequence comes from Crossaster papposus, assembly GCA_037893245.1. Lineage (NCBI taxonomy): Eukaryota > Metazoa > Echinodermata > Asteroidea > Velatida > Solasteridae > Crossaster > Crossaster papposus. Next base: position 185,421 of record JBAIAA010001345.1, read on the forward strand.
ATATTTCTTATGCACACTTCTTTTCCTTTACATATTTCTTATGCACACTTCTTTCCCTTTACATATTTCTTATGCACACTTCTTTCCCTTTACATATTTCTTATGCACACTTCTTTCCCTTTACATATTTCTTATGCACACTTCTTTCCCTTTACATATTTCTTATGCACACTTCTTTCCCTTTACATATTTCTTATGCACACTTCTTTCCCTTTACATATTTCTTATGCACACTTCTTTCCCTTTACATATTTCTTATGCACACTTCTTTCCCTTTACATATTTCTTATGCACACTTCTTTCCCTTTACATATTTCTTATGCACACTTCTTTCCCTTTACATATTTCTTATGCACACTTCTTTCCCTTTACATATTTCTTATGCACACTTCTTTCCCTTTACATATTTCTTATGCACACTTCTTTCCCTTTACATATTTCTTATGCACACTTCTTTCCCTTTACATATTTCTTATGCACACTTCTTTCCCTTTACATATTTCTTATGCACACTTCTTTCCCTTTACATATTTCTTATGCACACTTCTTTCCCTTTACATATTTCTTATGCACACTTCTTTCCCTTTACATATTTCTTATGCACACTTCTTTCCCTTTACATATTTCTTATGCACACTTCTTTCCCTTTACATATTTAACCCGAGGGCTTGTTCCCACATCATGTGTTTATTTCTTATGCACACTTCTTTCCCTTTACATATTTAACTCGAGGGCTTGTTCCCACATCATGTGTTTATTTATTATGCACACTTATTTCCCTTTACATATTTCTTATGCACACTTCTTTCCCTTTACATATTTCTTATGCACACTTCTTTCCCTTTACATATTTAACTCGAGGGCTTGTTCCCACATCATGTGTTTATTTCTTATGCACACTTCTTTCCCTTTACATATTTCTTATGCACACTTCTTTCCCTTTACATATTTCTTATGCACACTTCTTTCCCTTTACATATTTCTTATGCACACTTCTTTCCCTTTACATATTTCTTATGCACACTTCTTTCCCTTTACATATTTCTTATGCACACTTCTTTCCCTTTACATATTTCTTATGCACACTTCTTCCCCTTTACATATTTCTTATGCACACTTCTTTCCCTTTACATATTTCTTATGCACACTTATTTCCCTTTACATGTTTCTTATGCACACTTCTTTCCCTTTACAAATTTCTTATGCACACTTCTTTCCCTTTACATATTTCTTATGCACACTTCTTTCCCTTTACATATTTCTTATGCACACTTCTTTCCCTTTACATATTTCTTATGCACACTTCTTTCCCTTTACATATTTCTTATGCACACTTCTTTCCCTTTACATATTTAACTCGAGGGCTTGTTCCCACATCATGTGTTTATTTCTTATGCACACTTCTTTCCCTTTACATATTTCTTATGCACACTTCTTTCCCTTTACATATTTCTTATGCACACTTCTTTCCCTTTACATATTTCTTATGCACACTTCTTTCCCTTTACATATTTCTTATGCACACTTCTTTCCCTTTACATATTTCTTATGCACACTTCTTTCCCTTTACATATTTCTTATGCACACTTCTTTCCCTTTACATATTTCTTATGCACACTTCTTTCCCTTTACATATTTCTTATGCACACTTCTTTCCCTTTACATATTTCTTATGCACACTTCTTTCCCTTTACATATTTCTTATGCACACTTCTTTCCCTTTACATATTTCTTATGCACACTTCTTTCCCTTTACATATTTCTTATGCACACTTCTTTCCCTTTACATATTTCTTATGCACACTTCTTTCCCTTTACATATTTAACCCGAGGGCTTGTTCCCACATCATGTGTTTATTTCTTATGCACACTTCTTTCCCTTTACATATTTAACTCGAGGGCTTGTTCCCACATCATGTGTTTATTTATTATGCACACTTATTTCCCTTTACATATTTCTTATGCACACTTCTTTCCCTTTACATATTTCTTATGCACACTTCTTTCCCTTTACATATTTAACTCGAGGGCTTGTTCCCACATCATGTGTTTATTTCTTATGCACACTTCTTTCCCTTTACATATTTCTTATGCACACTTCTTTCCCTTTACATATTTCTTATGCACACTTCTTTCCCTTTACATATTTCTTATGCACACTTCTTTCCCTTTACATATTTCTTATGCACACTTCTTTCCCTTTACATATTTCTTATGCACACTTCTTTCCCTTTACATATTTCTTATGCACACTTCTTCCCCTTTACATATTTCTTATGCACACTTCTTTCCCTTTACATATTTCTTATGCACACTTATTTCCCTTTACATGTTTCTTATGCACACTTCTTTCCCTTTACAAATTTCTTATGCACACTTCTTTCCCTTTACATATTTCTTATGCACACTTCTTTCCCTTTACATATTTCTTATGCACACTTCTTTCCCTTTACATATTTCTTATGCACACTTCTTTCCCTTTACATATTTCTTATGCACACTTCTTTCCCTTTACATATTTAACTCGAGGGCTTGTTCCCACATCATGTGTTTATTTCTTATGCACACTTCTTTCCCTTTACATATTTCTTATGCACACTTCTTTCCCTTTACATATTTCTTATGCACACTTCTTTCCCTTTACATATTTCTTATGCACACTTCTTTCCCTTTACATATTTCTTATGCACACTTCTTTCCCTTTACATATTTCTTATGCACACTTCTTTCCCTTTACATATTTCTTATGCACACTTCTTTCCCTTTACATATTTCTTATGCACACTTCTTTCCCTTTACATATTTCTTATGCACACTTCTTTCCCTTTACATATTTCTTATGCACACTTCTTTCCCTTTACATATTTCTTATGCACACTTCTTTCCCTTTACATATTTCTTATGCACACTTCTTTCCCTTTACATATTTCTTATGCACACTTCTTTCCCTTTACATATTTCTTATGCACACTTCTTTCCCTTTACATATTTCTTATGCACACTTCTTTCCCTTTACATATTTAACCCGAGGGCTTGTTCCCACATCATGTGTTTATTTCTTATGCACACTTCTTTCCCTTTACATATTTAACTCGAGGGCTTGTTCCCACATCATGTGTTTATTTATTATGCACACTTCTTTCCCTTTACATATTTAACCCGAGGGCTTGTTCCCACATCATGTGTTTATTTCTTATGCACACTTCTTTCCCTTTACATATTTAACTCGAGGGCTTGTTCCCACATCATGTGTTTATTTATTATGCACACTTATTTCCCTTTACATATTTCTTATGCACACTTCTTTCCCTTTACATATTTCTTATGCACACTTCTTTCCCTTTACATATTTAACTCGAGGGCTTGTTCCCACATCATGTGTTTATTTCTTATGCACACTTCTTTCCCTTTACATATTTCTTATGCACACTTCTTTCCCTTTACATATTTCTTATGCACACTTCTTTCCCTTTACATATTTCTTATGCACACTTCTTTCCCTTTACATATTTCTTATGCACACTTCTTTCCCTTTACATATTTCTTATGCACACTTCTTTCCCTTTACATATTTCTTATGCACACTTCTTTCCCTTTACATATTTCTTATGCACACTTCTTTCCCTTTACATATTTCTTATGCACACTTATTTCCCTTTACATGTTTCTTATGCACACTTCTTTCCCTTTACATATTTCTTATGCACACTTCTTTCCCTTTACATATTTCTTATGCACACTTCTTTCCCTTTACATATTTCTTATGCACACTTCTTTCCCTTTACATATTTCTTATGCACACTTCTTTCCCTTTACATATTTCTTATGCACACTTCTTTCCCTTTACATATTTAACTCGAGGGCTTGTTCCCACATCGTGTGTTTATTTCTTATGCACACATCTTTCCCTTTACATATTTCTTATGCACACTTCTTTCCCTTTAAATATTTCTTATGCACACTTCTTTCCCTTTACATATTTCTTATGCACACTTCTTTCCCTCTACATATTTCTTATGCACACTTCTTTCCCTTTACATATTTCTTATGCACACTTCTTTCCCTTTACATATGTCTTATGAACACTTCTTTCCCTTTACATATTTCTTATGCACACTTCTTTCCCTTTACATATTTCTTATGCACACTTCTTTCCCTTTACATATTTCTTATGCACACTTCTTTTCTTTTACATAGTTCTATGCACACTTCTTTCCCTTTACATATTTCTTATGCACACTTCTTTCCCTTTACATATTTCTTATGCACACTTCTTTCCCTTTACATATTTCGTATGCACACTTCTTTCCCTTTACATATTTCTTATGCACACTTCTTTCCCTTTACATATTTCTTATGCACACTTCTTTCCCTTTACATATTTCTTATGCACACTTCTTTCCCTTTACATATTTATTATGCACACTTCTTTCCCTTTACATATTTCTTATGCACACTTCTTTCCCTTTACATATTTCTTATACACACTTCTTTCCCTTTACATATTTCTTATGCACACTTCTTTCCCTTTACATATTTCTTATGCACACTTCTTTCCCTTTACATATTTCTTATGCACACTTCTTTCCCTTTACATATTTCTTATGCACACTTCTTTCCCTTTACATATTTCTTATGCACACTTCTTTCCCTTTACATATTTCTTATGCACACTTCTTTCCCTTTACATATTTCTTATGCACACTTCTTTCCCTTTACATATTTCTTATGCACACTTCTTTCCCTTGACATATTTCTTATGCACACTTCTTTCCCTTTACATATTTCTTATGCACACTTCTTTCCCTTTACATATTTCTTATGCACACTTCTTTCCCTTTACATATTTCTTATGCACACTTCTTTCCCTTTACATATTTCTTATGCACACTTCTTTCCCTTTACATATTTCTTATGCACACTTCTTTCCCTTTACATATTTCTTATGCACACTTCTTTCCCTTTACATATTTCTTATGCACACTTCTTTCCCTTTACATATTTCTTATGCACACTTCTTTCCCTTTACATATTTCTTATGCACACTTCTTTCCCTTTACATATTTCTTATGCACACTTCTTTCCCTTTACATATTTCTTATGCACACTTCTTTCTCTTTACATATTTCTTATGCACACTTCTTTCCCTTTACATATTTTTTATGCACACTTCTTTCCCTTTACATATTTCTTATGCACACTTCTTTCCCTTTACATATTTCTTATGCACACTTCTTTCCCTTTACATATTTCTTATGCACACTTCTTTCCCTTTACATATTTCTTATGCACACTTATTTCCCTTTACATATTTTTTATGCACACTTCTTTCCCTTTACATATTTCTTATGCACACTTCTTTCCCTTTACATATTTCTTATGCACACTTCTTTCCCTTTACATATTTCTTATGCACACTTATTTCCCTTTACATATTTTTTATGCACACTTCTTTCCCTTTACATATTTCTTATGCACACTTCTTTCCCTTTACATATTTCTTATGCACACTTCTTTCCCTTTACATATTTCTTATGCACACTTCTTTCCCTTTAAATATTTCGTATGCACACTTCTTTCCCTTTACATATTTCTTATGCACACTTCTTTCCCTTTACATATTACTTATGCACACTTCTTTCCCTTTACATATTTCTTATGCACACTTCTTTCCCTTTACATATTTCTTATGCACACTTCTTTCCCTTTACATATTACTTATGCACACTTCTTTCCCTTTACATATTTCTTATGCACACTTCTTTCCCTTTACATATTTCTTATGCACACTTCTTTCCCTTTACATATTTCTTATGCACAATTCTTTTCCTTTACATATTTCTTATGCACACTTCTTTCCCTTTACATATTTCTTATGCACACTTCTTTCCCTTTACATATTTCTTATGCACACTTCTTTCCCTTAACATATTTCTTATGCACACTTCTTTCCCTTTACATATTTCTTATGCACACTTCTTTCCCTTTACATATTTATTATGCACACTTCTTTCCCTTTACATATTTCTTATACACACTTCTTTCCCTTTACATATTTCTTATGCACACTTATTTCCCTTTACATATTTTTTATGCACACTTCTTTCCCTTTACATATTTCTTATGCACACTTCTTTCCCTTTACATATTTCTTATGCACACTTCTTTCCCTTTACATATTTCTTATGCACACTTCTTTCCCTTTAAATATTTCGTATGCACACTTCTTTCCCTTTACATATTTCTTATGCACACTTCTTTCCCTTTACATATTACTTATGCACACTTCTTTCCCTTTACATATTTCTTATGCACACTTCTTTCCCTTTACATATTTCTTATGCACACTTCTTTCCCTTTACATATTACTTATGCACACTTCTTTCCCTTTACATATTTCTTATGCACACTTCTTTCCCTTTACATATTTCTTATGCACACTTCTTTCCCTTTACATATTTCTTATGCACAATTCTTTTCCTTTACATATTTCTTATGCACACTTCTTTCCCTTTACATATTTCTTATGCACACTTCTTTCCCTTTACATATTTCTTATGCACACTTCTTTCCCTTAACATATTTCTTATGCACACTTCTTTCCCTTTACATATTTCTTATGCACACTTCTTTCCCTTTACATATTTATTATGCACACTTCTTTCCCTTTACATATTTCTTATACACACTTCTTTCCCTTTACATATTTCTTATGCACACTTCTTTCCCTTTACATATTTCTTATGCACACTTCTTTCCCTTTACATATTTCTTATGCACACTTCTTTCCCTTTACATATTTCTTATGCACACTTCTTTCCCTTTACATATTTCTTATGCACACTTCTTTCCCTTTACATATTTCTTATGCACACTTCTTTTCCTTTACATATTTCTTATGCACACTTCTTTACCTTTACATATTTCTTATGCACACTTCTTTCCCTTTACATATTTCTTATGCACACTTCTTTCCCTTTACATATTTCTTATGCACACTTCTTTCCCTTAACATATTTCTTATGCACACTTCTTTCCCTTTACATATTTCTTATGCACACTTCTTTCCCTTAACATATTTCTTATGCACACTTCTTTCCCTTTACATATTTCTTATACACACTTCTTTCCCTTTACATATTTCTTATGCACACTTCTTTCCCTTTACATATTTCTTATGCACACTTCTTTCCCTTTACATATTTCTTATGCACACTTCTTTCCCTTTACATATTTCTTATGCACACTTCTTTACCTTTACATATTTCTTATGCACACTTATTTCCCTTTACATATTTCTTATGCACACTTCTTTCCCTTTACATATTTCTTATGCACACTTCTTTCCCTTAACATATTTCTTATGCACACTTCTTTCCCTTTACATATTTCTTATGCACACTTCTTTCCCTTTACATATTTATTATGCACACTTCTTTCCCTTTACATATTTCTTATACACACTTCTTTCCCTTTACATATTTCTTATGCACACTTCTTTCCCTTTACATATTTCTTATGCACACTTCTTTCCCTTTACATATTTCTTATGCACACTTCTTTCCCTTTACATATTTCTTATGCACACTTCTTTCCCTTTACATATTTCTTATGCACACTTCTTTCCCTTTACATATTTCTTATGCACACTTCTTTTCCTTTACATATTTCTTATGCACACTTCTTTCCCTTTACATATTTCTTATGCACACTTCTTTCCCTTTACATATTTCTTATGCACACTTCTTTCCCTTTACATATTTCTTATGCACACTTCTTTCCTTTTACATATTTCTTATGCACACTTCTTTCCCTTTACATATTTCTTATGCACACTTCTTTCCCTTTACATATTTCTTATGCACACTTCTTTCCCTTTACATATTTCTTATGCACACTTCTTTCTCTTTACATATTTCTTATGCACACTTCTTTCCCTTTACATATTTTTTATGCACACTTCTTTCCCTTTACATATTTCTTATGCACACTTCTTTCCCTTTACATATTTCTTATGCACACTTCTTTCCCTTTACATATTTCTTATGCACACTTCTTTCCCTTTACATATTTCTTATGCACACTTCTTTCCTTTACATATTTCTTATGCACACTTCTTTCCCTTGACATATTTCTTATGCACACTTCTTTCCCTTTACATATTTCTTATGCACACTTCTTTCCCTTTACATATTTCTTATGCACACTTCTTTCCCTTTACATATTTCTTATGCACACTTCTTTCCCTTTACATATTTCTTATGCACACTTCTTTCCCTTTACATATTTCTTATGCACACTTCTTTCCCTTTACATATTTCTTATGCACACTTCTTTCCCTTTACATATTTCTTATGCACACTTCTTTCCCTTTACATATTTCTTATGCACACTTCTTTCCCTTTACATATTTCTTATGCACACTTCTTTCCTTTACATATTTCTTATGCACACTTCTTTCCCTTTACATATTTCTTATGCACACTTCTTTCTCTTTACATATTTCTTATGCACACTTCTTTCCCTTTACATATTTTTATGCACACTTCTTTCCCTTTACATATTTTCTTATGCACACTTCTTTCCCTTTACATATTTCTTATGCACACTTCTTTCCCTTTACATATTTCTTATGCACACTTCTTTCCCTTTACATATTTCTTATGCACACTTATTTCCCTTTACATATTTTTATGCACACTTCTTTCCCTTTACATATTTCTTATGCACACTTCTTTCCCTTTACATATTTCTTATGCACACTTCTTTCCCTTACATATTTCTTATGCACACTTCTTTCCCTTTAAATATTTCGTATGCACACTTCTTTCCCTTTACATATTTCTTATGCACACTTCTTTCCCTTACATATTACTTATGCACACTTCTTTCCCTTTACATATTTCTTATGCACACTTCTTTCCCTTTACATATTTCTTATGCACACTTCTTTCCCTTTACATATTACTATGCACACTTCTTTCCCTTTACATATTTCTTATGCACACTTCTTTCCCTTTACATATTTCTTATGCACACTTCTTTCCTTTACATATTCTTATGCACAATTCTTTTCCTTTACATATTTCTTATGCACACTTCTTTCCTTTACATATTTCTTATGCACACTTCTTTCCCTTTACATATTTCTTATGCACACTTCTTTCCTTTACATATTTCTTATGCACACTTCTTTCCCTTTACATATTTCTTATGCACACTTCTTTCCTTTACATATTTATTATGCACACTTCTTTCCCTTTACATATTTCTTATACACACTTCTTTCCCTTTACATATTTCTTATGCACACTTATTTCCCTTTACATATTTTTATGCACACTTCTTTCCTTTACATATTTCTTATGCACACTTCTTTCCCTTTACATATTTCTTATGCACACTTCTTTCCTTTACATATTTCTTATGCACACTTCTTTCCTTTAAATATTTCGTATGCACACTTCTTTCCCTTTACATATTTCTTATGCACACTTCTTTCCCTTTACATATTACTTATGCACACTTCTTTCCCTTTACATATTTCTTATGCACACTTCTTTCCCTTACATATTTCTTATGCACACTTCTTTCCCTTTACATATTACTTATGCACACTTCTTTCCCTTTACATATTTCTTATGCACACTTCTTTCCCTTTACATATTTCTTATGCACACTTCTTTCCTTTACATATTTCTTATGCACAATTCTTTTCCTTTACATATTTCTTATGCACACTTCTTTCCCTTTACATATTTCTTATGCACACTTCTTTCCTTTACATATTTCTTATGCACACTTCTTTCCCTTAACATATTTCTTATGCACACTTCTTTCCTTTACATATTTCTTATGCACACTCTCTTTCCCTTTACATATTTATTATGCACACTTCTTTCTCCTTTACATATTTCTTATACACACTTCTTTCCCTTTACATATTTCTTATGCACACTTCTTTCCCTTTACATATTTCTTATGCACACTTCTTTCCCTTTACATATTTCTTATGCACACTTCTTTCCCTTTACATATTTCTTATGCACACTCTTTTCCTTTACATATTTCTTATGCACACTTCTTTCCCTTTACATATTTCTTATGCACACTTCTTTTCCTTTACATATTTCTTATGCACACTTCTTTCCTTTACATATTTCTTATGCACACTTCTTTCCCTTTACATATTTCTTATGCACACTTCTTTCCCTTTACATATTTCTTATGCACACTTCTTTCCCTTAACATATTTCTTATGCACACTTCTTTCCCTTTACATATTTCTTATGCACACTTCTTTCCCTTAACATATTTCTTATGCACACTTCTTTCCCTTACATATTTCTTATACACACTTCTTTCCCTTTACATATTTCTTATGCACACTTCTTTCCCTTTACATATTTCTTATGCACACTTCTTTCCCTTTACATATTTCTTATGCACACTTCTTTCCTTTACATATTTCTTATGCACACTTCTTACCTTTACATATTTCTTATGCACACTTATTTCCCTTTACATATTTCTTATGCACACTTCTTTCCTTTACATATTTCTTATGCACACTTCTTTCCCTTAACATATTTCTTATGCACACTTCTTTCCCTTTACATATTTCTTATGCACACTTCTTTCCCTTTACATATTTCTTATGCACACTTCTTTCCCTTTACATATTTCTTATACACACTTCTTTCCCTTTACATATTTCTTATGCACACTTCTTTCCCTTTACATATTTCTTATGCACACTTCTTTCCCTTTACATATTTCTTATGCACACTTCTTTCCCTTTACATATTTCTTATGCACACTTCTTTCCCTTTACATATTTCTTATGCACACTTCTTTCCCTTTACATATTTCTTATGCACACTTCTTTTCCTTTACATATTTCTTATGCACACTTCTTTCCCTTTACATATTTCTTATGCACACTTCTTTCCCTTTACATATTTCTTATGCACACTTCTTTCCCTTTACATATTTCTTATGCACACTTCTTTCCTTTTACATATTTCTTATGCACACTTCTTTCCCTTTACATATTTCTTATGCACACTTCTTTCCCTTTACATATTTCTTATGCACACTTCTTTCCCTTTACATATTTCTTATGCACACTTCTTTCTCTTTACATATTTCTTATGCACACTTCTTTCCCTTTACATATTTTTTATGCACACTTCTTTCCCTTTACATATTTCTTATGCACACTTCTTTCCCTTTACATATTTCTTATGCACACTTCTTTCCCTTTACATATTTCTTATGCACACTTCTTTCCCTTTACATATTTCTTATGCACACTTATTTCCCTTTACATATTTCTTATGCACACTTCTTTCCCTTTACATATTTCTTATGCACACTTCTTTCCCTTTACATATTTCTTATGCACACTTCTTTCCCTTTACATATTTCTTATGCACACTTCTTTCCCTTTAAATATTTCTTATGCACACTTCTTTCCCTTTACATATTTCTTATGCACACTTCTTTCCCTTTACATATTACTTATGCACACTTCTTTCCCTTTACATATTTCTTATGCACACTTCTTTCCCTTTACATATTTCTTATTCACACTTCTTTCCCTTTACATATTTCTTATGCACACTTCTTTCCCTTTACATATTTCTTATGCACACTTCTTTCCCTTTACATATTTCTTATGCACACTTCTTTCCCTTTACATATTTCTTATGCACACTTCTTTCCCTTTACATATTTCTTATGCACACTTCTTTCCCTTTACATATTTCTTATGCACACTTCTTTCCCTTTAAATATTTCGTATGCACACTTCTTTCCCTTTACATATTTCTTATGCACACTTCTTTCCCTTTACATATTACTTATGCACACTTCTTTCCCTTTGCATATTTCTTATGCACACTTCTTTCCCTTTACATATTTCTTATGCACACTTCTTTCCCTTTACATATTTCTTATGCACACTTCTTTCCCTTTACATATTTCTTATGCACACTTCTTTCCCTTTACATATTTCTTATGCACACTTCTTTCCCTTTACATATTTCTTATGCACACTTCTTTCCCTTTACATATTTCTTATGCACACTTCTTTCCCTTTACATATTTAACTCGAGGGCTTGTTCCCACATCATGTGTTTATTTCTTATGCACACTTCTTTCCCTTTACATATTTCTTATGCACACTTCTTTCCCTTTACATATTTCTTATGCACACTTCTTTCCCTTTATTATTTCTTATGCACACTTTCTTCCCTTTACATATTTCTTATGCACACTTCTTTCCCTTTACATATTTCTTATGCATACTTCTTTCCCTTTACATATTTCGTATGCACACTTCTTTCCCTTTACATATTTCTTATGCACACTTCTTTCTCTTTACATATTTCTTATGCACACTTCTTTCCCTTTACATATTTAACTCGAGCGCTTGTTCCCACATCATGTGTTTATTTCTTATGCACACTTCTTTCCCTTTACATATTTCTTATGCACACTTCTTTCCCTTTACATATTTCTTATGCACACTTCTTTCCCTTTACATATTTCTTATGCACACTTCTTTCCCTTTACATATTTCTTATGCACACTTCTTTCCCTTTACATATTTCTTATGCACACTTCTTTCCCTTTACATATTTCTTATGCACACTTCTTTCCCTTTACATATTTCTTATGCACACTTCTTTCCCTTTACATATTTCTTATGCACACTTCTTTCCCTTTACATATTTCTTATGCACACTTCTTTCCCTTTACATATTTCTTATGCACACTTCTTTCCCTTTACATATTTCTTATGCACACTTCTTTCCCTTTACATATTTCTTATGCACACTTCTTTCCCTTTACATATTTCTTATGCACACTTCTTTCCCTTTACATATTTCTTATGCACACTTCTTTCCCTTTACATATTTCTTATGCACACTTCTTTCCCTTTACATATTTCTTATGCACACTTCTTTCCCTTTACATATTTCTTATGCACACTTCTTTCCCTTTACATATTTCTTATGCACACTTCTTTCCCTTTACATATTTCTTATGCACACTTCTTTCCCTTTACATATTTCTTATGCACACTTCTTTCCCTTTACATATTTCTTATGCACACTTCTTTCCCTTTACATATTTCTTATGCACACTTCTTTCCCTTTACATATTTCTTATGCACACTTCTTTCCCTTTACATATTTCTTATGCACACTTCTTTCCCTTTACATATTTCTTATGCACACTTCTTTCCCTTTACATATTTCTTATGCACACTTCTTTCCCTTTACATATTTCTTATGCACACTTCTTTCCCTTTACATATTTCTTATGCACACTTCTTTCCCTTTACATATTTCTTATGCACACTTCTTTCCCTTTACATATTTCTTATGCACACTTCTTTCCCTTTACATATTTCTTATGCACACTTCTTTCCCTTTACATATTTCTTATGCACACTTCTTTCCCTTTACATATTTAACCCGAGGGCTTGTTCCCACATCATGTGTTTATTTCTTATGCACACTTCTTTCCCTTTACATATTTAACTCGAGGGCTTGTTCCCACATCATGTGTTTATTTATTATGCACACTTATTTCCCTTTACATATTTCTTATGCACACTTCTTTCCCTTTACATATTTCTTATGCACACTTCTTTCCCTTTACATATTTAACTCGAGGGCTTGTTCCCACATCATGTGTTTATTTCTTATGCACACTTCTTTCCCTTTACATATTTCTTATGCACACTTCTTTCCCTTTACATATTTCTTATGCACACTTCTTTCCCTTTACATATTTCTTATGCACACTTCTTTCCCTTTACATATTTCTTATGCACACTTCTTTCCCTTTACATATTTCTTATGCACACTTCTTTCCCTTTACATATTTCTTATGCACACTTCTTCCCCTTTACATATTTCTTATGCACACTTCTTTCCCTTTACATATTTCTTATGCACACTTATTTCCCTTTACATGTTTCTTATGCACACTTCTTTCCCTTTACAAATTTCTTATGCACACTTCTTTCCCTTTACATATTTCTTATGCACACTTCTTTCCCTTTACATATTTCTTATGCACACTTCTTTCCCTTTACATATTTCTTATGCACACTTCTTTCCCTTTACATATTTCTTATGCACACTTCTTTCCCTTTACATATTTAACTCGAGGGCTTGTTCCCACATCATGTGTTTATTTCTTATGCACACTTCTTTCCCTTTACATATTTCTTATGCACACTTCTTTCCCTTTACATATTTCTTATGCACACTTCTTTCCCTTTACATATTTCTTATGCACACTTCTTTCCCTTTACATATTTCTTATGCACACTTCTTTCCCTTTACATATTTCTTATGCACACTTCTTTCCCTTTACATATTTCTTATGCACACTTCTTTCCCTTTACATATTTCTTATGCACACTTCTTTCCCTTTACATATTTCTTATGCACACTTCTTTCCCTTTACATATTTCTTATGCACACTTCTTTCCCTTTACATATTTCTTATGCACACTTCTTTCCCTTTACATATTTCTTATGCACACTTCTTTCCCTTTACATATTTCTTATGCACACTTCTTTCCCTTTACATATTTCTTATGCACACTTCTTTCCCTTTACATATTTCTTATGCACACTTCTTTCCCTTTACATATTTAACCCGAGGGCTTGTTCCCACATCATGTGTTTATTTCTTATGCACACTTCTTTCCCTTTACATATTTAACTCGAGGGCTTGTTCCCACATCATGTGTTTATTTATTATGCACACTTATTTCCCTTTACATATTTCTTATGCACACTTCTTTCCCTTTACATATTTCTTATGCACACTTCTTTCCCTTTACATATTTAACTCGAGGGCTTGTTCCCACATCATGTGTTTATTTCTTATGCACACTTATTTCCCTTTACATATTTCTTATGCACACTTCTTTCCCTTTACATATTTCTTATGCACACTTCTTTCCCTTTACATATTTCTTATGCACACTTCTTTCCCTTTACATATTTCTTATGCACACTTCTTTCCCTTTACATATTTCTTATGCACACTTCTTTCCCTTTACATATTTCTTATGCACACTTCTTTCCCTTTACATATTTCTTATGCACACTTCTTTCCCTTTACATATTTCTTATGCACACTTATTTCCCTTTACATGTTTCTTATGCACACTTCTTTCCCTTTACATATTTCTTATGCACACTTCTTTCCCTTTACATATTTCTTATGCACACTTCTTTCCCTTTACATATTTCTTATGCACACTTCTTTCCCTTTACATATTTCTTATGCACACTTCTTTCCCTTTACATATTTCTTATGCACACTTCTTTCCCTTTACATATTTAACTCGAGGGCTTGTTCCCACATCGTGTGTTTATTTCTTATGCACACATCTTTCCCTTTACATATTTCTTATGCACACTTCTTTCCCTTTAAATATTTCTTATGCACACTTCTTTCCCTTTACATATTTCTTATGCACACTTCTTTCCCTCTACATATTTCTTATGCACACTTCTTTCCCTTTACATATTTCTTATGCACACTTCTTTCCCTTTACATATGTCTTATGAACACTTCTTTCCCTTTACATATTTCTTATGCACACTTCTTTCCCTTTACATATTTCTTATGCACACTTCTTTCCCTTTACATATTTCTTGTGCACACTTCTTTTCCTTTACATAGTTCTTATGCACACTTCTTTCCCTTTACATATTTCTTATGCACACTTCTTTCCCTTTACATATTTCTTATGCACACTTCTTTCCCTTTACATATTTTGTATGCACACTTCTTTCCCTTTACATATTTCTTATGCACACTTCTTTCCCTTTACATATTTCTTATGCACACTTCTTTCCCTTTACATATTTCTTATGCACACTTCTTTCCCTTTACATATTTATTATGCACACTTCTTTCCCTTTACATATTTCTTATGCACACTTCTTTCCCTTTACATATTTCTTATACACACTTCTTTCCCTTTACATATTTCTTATGCACACTTCTTTCCCTTTACATATTTCTTATGCACACTTCTTTCCCTTTACATATTTCTTATGCACACTTCTTTCCCTTTACATATTTCTTATGCACACTTCTTTCCCTTTACATATTTCTTATGCACACTTCTTTCCCTTTACATATTTCTTATGCACACTTCTTTCCCTTTACATATTTCTTATGCACACTTCTTTCCCTTTACATATTTCTTATGCACACTCCTTTCCCTTTACATATTTCTTATGCACACTTCTTTCCCTTTACATATTTCTTATGCACACTTCTTTCCCTTTACATATTTCTTATGCACACTTCTTTCCCTTTACATATTTCTTATGCACACTTCTTTCCCTTTACATATTTCTTATGCACACTTCTTTCCCTTTACATATTTCTTATGCACACTTTTTTCCCTTTACATATTTCTTATGCACACTTCTTTCCCTTTACATATTTCTTATGCACACTTCTTTCCCTTTACATATTTCTTATGCACACTTCTTTCCCTTCACATATTTCTTATGCACACTTCTTCCCTTTACATATTTCTTATGCACACTTCTTTCCCTTTACATATTTCTTATGCACACTTTTTTCCCTTTACATATTTCTTATGCACACTTCTTTCCCTTTACATATTTCTTATGCACACTTCTTTCCCTTTACATATTTCTTATGCACACTTCTTTCCCTTTACATATTTCTTATGCACACTTCTTTCCCTTTACATATTTCTTATGCACACTTCTTTCCCTTTACATATTTCTTATGCACACTTCTTTCCCTTTACATATTTCTTATGCACACCTTTTTCCCTTTACATATTTCTTATGCACACTTCTTTCCCTTTACATATTTCTTATGCACACTTCTTTCCCTTTACATATTTCTTATGCACACTTCTTTCCCTTTACATATTTCTTATGCACACTTCTTTCCCTTTACATATTTCTTATGCACACTTCTTTCCCTTTACATATTTCTTATGCACACTTCTTTCCCTTTACATATTCCTTATGCACACTTCTTTCCCTTTACATATTTCTTATGCACACTTCTTTCCCTTTACATATTTCTTATGCACACTTCTTTCCCTTTACATATTTCTTATGCACACTTCTTTCCCTTTACATATTTCTTATGCACACTTCTTTCCCTTTACATATTTCTTATGCACACTTCTTTCCCTTTACATATTTCTTATGCACACTTCTTTCCCTTTACATATTTCTTATGCACACTTCTTTCCCTTTACATATTTCTTATGCACACTTCTTTCCCTTTACATATTTCTTATGCACACTTCTTTCCCTTTACATATTTCTTATGCACACTTCTTTCCCTTTACATATTTCTTATGCACACTTCTTTCCCTTTACATATTTCTTATGCACACTTCTTTCCCTTTACATATTTCTTATGCACACTTCTTTCCCTTTACATATTTCTTATGCACACTTCTTTCCCTTTACATATTTCTTATGCACACTTCTTTCCCTTTACATATTTCTTATGCACACTTCTTTCCCTTGACATATTTCTTATGCACACTTCTTTCCCTTTACATATTTCTTATGCACACTTCTTTCCCTTTACATATTTCTTATGCACACTTCTTTCCCTTTACATATTTCTTATGCACACTTCTTTCCCTTTACATATTTCTTATGCACACTTCTTTCCCTTTACATATTTCTTATGCACACTTCTTCCCTTTACATATTTCTTATGCACACTTCTTTCCCTTTACATATTTCTTATGCACACTTTTTCCCTTTACATATTTCTTATGCACACTTCTTTCCCTTTACATATTTCTTATGCACACTTCTTTCCCTTTACATATTTATTATGCACACTTCTTTCCCTTTACATATTTCTTATGCACACTTCTTTCCCTTTACATATTTCTTATGCACACTTCTTTCCCTTTACATATTTCTTATGCACACTTCTTTCCCTTTACATATTTCTTATGCACACCTTTTTCCCTTTACATATTTCTTATGCACACTTCTTTCCCTTTACATATTTCTTATGCACACTTCTTTCCCTTTACATATTTCTTATGCACACTTCTTTCCCTTTACATATTTCTTATGCACACTTCTTTCCCTTTACATATTTCTTATGCACACTTCTTTCCCTTTACATATTTCTTATGCACACTTCTTTCCCTTTACATATTCCTTATGCACACTTCTTTCCCTTTACATATTTCTTATGCACACTTCTTTCCCTTTACATATTTCTTATGCACACTTCTTTCCCTTTACATATTTCTTATGCACACTTCTTTCCCTTTACATATTTCTTATGCACACTTCTTTCCCTTTACATATTTCTTATGCACACTTCTTTCCCTTTACATATTTCTTATGCACACTTCTTTCCCTTTACATATTTCTTATGCACACTTATTTCCCTTTACATATTTCTTATGCACACTTATTTCCCTTTACATATTTCTTATGCACACTTCTTTCCCTCTACATATTTCTTATGCACACTTCTTTCCATTTACATATTTCTTATGCACACTTCTTTCCCTTTACATATTGCTTATGCACACTTCTTTCCCTTTACATATTTATTATGCACACTTCTTTCCCTTTACATATTTATTATGCACACTTCTTTCCCTTTACATATTTCTTATGCACACTTCTTTCCCTTTACATATTTCTTATGCACACTTCTTTCCCTTTACATATTTCTGATGCACACTTCTTTCCCTTTACATATTTCTTATGCACACTTCTTTCCCTTTACATATTTCTTATGCACACTTCTTTCCCTTTACATATTTCTTATGCACACTTCTTTCCCTTTACATATTTCTTATGCACACTTCTTTCCCTTTACATATTTCTTATGCACACTTCTTTCCCTTTACATATTTCTTATGCACACTTCTTTCCCTTTACATATTTCTTATGCACACTTCTTTCCCTTTACATATTTCTTATGCACACTTCTTTCCCTTTACATATTCCTTATGCACACTTCTTTCCCTTTACATATTTCTTATGCACACTTCTTTCCCTTTACATATTTCTTATGCACACTTCTTTCCCTTTACATATTTCTTATGCACACTTCTTTCCCTTTACATATTTCTTATGCACACTTCTTTCCCTTTACATATTTCTTATGCACACTTCTTTCCCTTTACATATTTCTTATGCACACTTCTTTCCCTTTACATATTTCTTATGCACACTTATTTCCCTTTACATATTTCTTATGCACACTTATTTCCCTTTACATATTTCTTATGCACACTTCTTTCCCTCTACATATTTCTTATGCACACTTCTTTCCATTTACATATTTCTTATGCACACTTCTTTCCCTTTACATATTGCTTATGCACACTTCTTTCCCTTTACATATTTATTATGCACACTTCTTTCCCTTTACATATTTATTATGCACACTTCTTTCCCTTTACATATTTCTTATGCACACTTCTTTCCCTTTACATATTTCTTATGCACACTTCTTTCCCTTTACATATTTCTTGTGCACACTTCTTTTCCTTTACATAGTTCTTATGCACACTTCTTTCCCTTTACATATTTCTTATGCACACTTCTTTCCCTTTACATATTTCTTATGCACACTTCTTTCCCTTTACATATTTTGTATGCACACTTCTTTCCCTTTACATATTTCTTATGCACACTTCTTTCCCTTTACATATTTCTTATGCACACTTCTTTCCCTTTACATATTTCTTATGCACACTTCTTTCCCTTTACATATTTATTATGCACACTTCTTTCCCTTTACATATTTCTTATGCACACTTCTTTCCCTTTACATATTTCTTATACACACTTCTTTCCCTTTACATATTTCTTATGCACACTTCTTTCCCTTTACATATTTCTTATGCACACTTCTTTCCCTTTACATATTTCTTATGCACACTTCTTTCCCTTTACATATTTCTTATGCACACTTCTTTCCCTTTACATATTTCTTATGCACACTTCTTTCCCTTTACATATTTCTTATGCACACTTCTTTCCCTTTACATATTTCTTATGCACACTTCTTTCCCTTTACATATTTCTTATGCACACTTCTTTCCCTTTACATATTTCTTATGCACACTTCTTTCCCTTTACATATTTCTTATGCACACTTCTTTCCCTTTACATATTTCTTATGCACACTTCTTTCCCTTTACATATTTCTTATGCACACTTCTTTCCCTTTACATATTTCTTATGCACACTTCTTTCCCTTTACATATTTCTTATGCACACTTTTTTCCCTTTACATATTTCTTATGCACACTTCTTTCCCTTTACATATTTCTTATGCACACTTCTTTCCCTTTACATATTTCTTATGCACACTTCTTTCCCTTCACATATTTCTTATGCACACTTCTTCCCTTTACATATTTCTTATGCACACTTCTTTCCCTTTACATATTTCTTATGCACACTTTTTTCCCTTTACATATTTCTTATGCACACTTCTTTCCCTTTACATATTTCTTATGCACACTTCTTTCCCTTTACATATTTCTTATGCACACTTCTTTCCCTTTACATATTTCTTATGCACACTTCTTTCCCTTTACATATTTCTTATGCACACTTCTTTCCCTTTACATATTTCTTATGCACACTTCTTTCCCTTTACATATTTCTTATGCACACCTTTTTCCCTTTACATATTTCTTATGCACACTTCTTTCCCTTTACATATTTCTTATGCACACTTCTTTCCCTTTACATATTTCTTATGCACACTTCTTTCCCTTTACATATTTCTTATGCACACTTCTTTCCCTTTACATATTTCTTATGCACACTTCTTTCCCTTTACATATTTCTTATGCACACTTCTTTCCCTTTACATATTCCTTATGCACACTTCTTTCCCTTTACATATTTCTTATGCACACTTCTTTCCCTTTACATATTTCTTATGCACACTTCTTTCCCTTTACATATTTCTTATGCACACTTCTTTCCCTTTACATATTTCTTATGCACACTTCTTTCCCTTTACATATTTCTTATGCACACTTCTTTCCCTTTACATATTTCTTATGCACACTTCTTTCCCTTTACATATTTCTTATGCACACTTATTTCCCTTTACATATTTCTTATGCACACTTATTTCCCTTTACATATTTCTTATGCACACTTCTTTCCCTCTACATATTTCTTATGCACACTTCTTTCCATTTACATATTTCTTATGCACACTTCTTTCCCTTTACATATTGCTTATGCACACTTCTTTCCCTTTACATATTTATTATGCACACTTCTTTCCCTTTACATATTTATTATGCACACTTCTTTCCCTTTACATATTTCTTATGCACACTTCTTTCCCTTTACATATTTCTTATGCACACTTCTTTCCCTTTACATATTTCTGATGCACACTTCTTTCCCTTTACATATTTCTTATGCACACTTCTTTCCCTTTACATATTTCTTATGCACACTTCTTTCCCTTTACATATTTCTTATGCACACTTCTTTCCCTTTACATATTTCTTATGCACACTTCTTTCCCTTTACATATTTCTTATGCACACTTCTTTCCCTTTACATATTTCTTATGCACACTTCTTTCCCTTTACATATTTCGTATGCACACTTCTTTCCCTTTACATATTTCTTATGCACACTTCTTTCCCTTTACATATTTCTTATGCACACTTCTTTCCCTTTACATATTTCTTATGCACACTTCTTTCCCTTTACATATTTCTTATGCACACTTCCTTCCCTTTACATATTTATTATGCACACTTCTTTCCCTTTACATATTTCGTATGCACACTTCTTTCCCTTTACATATTTCTTATGCACACTTCTTTCCCTTTACATATTTCTTATGCACACTTCTTTCCCTTTACATATTTCTTATGCACACTTCTTTCCCTTTACATATTTCTTATGCACACTTCCTTCCCTTTACATATTTCTTATGCACACTTCTTTCCCTTTACATATTTCTTATGCACACTTCTTTCCCTTTACATATTTCTTATGCACACTTCTTTCCCTTTACATATTTCTTATGCACACTTCTTTCCCTTTACATATTTCGTATGCACACTTCTTTCCCTTTACATATTTCTTATGCACACTTCTTTCCCTTTACATATTTCTTATGCACACTTCTTTCCCTTTACATATTTCTTATGCACACTTCTTTCCCTTTACATATTTCTTATGCACACTTCCTTCCCTTTACATATTTCTTATGCACACTTCTTTCCCTTTACATATTTCTTATGCACACTTCTTTCCCTTTACATATTTAACTCGAGGGCTTGTTCCCACATCATGTGTTTATTTCTTATGCACACTTCTTTCCCTTTACATATTTCTAATGCACACTTCTTTCCCTTTACATATTTCTTATGCACACTTCTTTCCCTTTACATATTTCTTATGCACACTTCTTTCCCTTTATATATTTATTATGCACACTTCTTTCCCTTTACATATTTATTATGCACACTTCTTTCCCTTTACATATTTCTTATGCACACTTCTTTCCCTTTACATATTTATTATGCACACTTCTTTCCCTTTACATATTTCTTATGCACACTTCTTTCCCTTTACATATTTCTTATGCACACTTCTTTCCCTTTACATATTTCTTATGCACACTTCTTTCCCTTTACATATTTCTTATGCACACTTCTTTCCCTTTACATATTTCTTATGCACACTTCTTTCCCTTTACATATTTCTTATGCACACTTCTTTCCCTTTACATATTTCTTATGCACACTTCTTTCCCTTTACATATTTCGTATGCACACTTCTTTCCCTTTACATATTTCTTATGCACACTTCTTTCCCTTTACATATTTCTTATGCACACTTCTTTCCCTTTACATATTTCTTATGCACACTTCTTTCCCTTTACATATTTCTTATGCACACTTCTTTCCCTTTACATATTTCTTATGCACACTTCTTTCCCTTTACATATTTCTTATGCACACTTCTTTCCCTTTACATATTTCTTATGCACACTTCTTTCCCTTTACATATTTCTTATGCACACTTCTTTCCCTTTACATATTTCTTATGCACACTTCTTTCCCTTTACATATTTCTTATGCACACTTCTTTCCCTTGACATATTTCTTATGCACACTTCTTTCCCTTTACATATTTCTTATGCACACTTCTTTCCCTTTACATATTTCTTATGCACACTTCTTTCCCTTTACATATTTCTTATGCACACTTCTTTCCCTTTACATATTTCTTATGCACACTTCTTTCCCTTTACATATTTCTTATGCACACTTCTTCCCTTTACATATTTCTTATGCACACTTCTTTCCCTTTACATATTTCTTATGCACACTTTTTCCCTTTACATATTTCTTATGCACACTTCTTTCCCTTTACATATTTCTTATGCACACTTCTTTCCCTTTACATATTTATTATGCACACTTCTTTCCCTTTACATATTTCTTATGCACACTTCTTTCCCTTTACATATTTCTTATGCACACTTCTTTCCCTTTACATATTTCTTATGCACACTTCTTTCCCTTTACATATTTCTTATGCACACCTTTTTCCCTTTACATATTTCTTATGCACACTTCTTTCCCTTTACATATTTCTTATGCACACTTCTTTCCCTTTACATATTTCTTATGCACACTTCTTTCCCTTTACATATTTCTTATGCACACTTCTTTCCCTTTACATATTTCTTATGCACACTTCTTTCCCTTTACATATTTCTTATGCACACTTCTTTCCCTTTACATATTCCTTATGCACACTTCTTTCCCTTTACATATTTCTTATGCACACTTCTTTCCCTTTACATATTTCTTATGCACACTTCTTTCCCTTTACATATTTCTTATGCACACTTCTTTCCCTTTACATATTTCTTATGCACACTTCTTTCCCTTTACATATTTCTTATGCACACTTCTTTCCCTTTACATATTTCTTATGCACACTTCTTTCCCTTTACATATTTCTTATGCACACTTATTTCCCTTTACATATTTCTTATGCACACTTATTTCCCTTTACATATTTCTTATGCACACTTCTTTCCCTCTACATATTTCTTATGCACACTTCTTTCCATTTACATATTTCTTATGCACACTTCTTTCCCTTTACATATTGCTTATGCACACTTCTTTCCCTTTACATATTTATTATGCACACTTCTTTCCCTTTACATATTTATTATGCACACTTCTTTCCCTTTACATATTTCTTATGCACACTTCTTTCCCTTTACATATTTCTTATGCACACTTCTTTCCCTTTACATATTTCTTATGCACACTTCTTTCCCTTTACATATTTCTTATGCACACCTTTTTCCCTTTACATATTTCTTATGCACACTTCTTTCCCTTTACATATTTCTTATGCACACTTCTTTCCCTTTACATATTTCTTATGCACACTTCTTTCCCTTTACATATTTCTTATGCACACTTCTTTCCCTTTACATATTTCTTATGCACACTTCTTTCCCTTTACATATTTCTTATGCACACTTCTTTCCCTTTACATATTCCTTATGCACACTTCTTTCCCTTTACATATTTCTTATGCACACTTCTTTCCCTTTACATATTTCTTATGCACACTTCTTTCCCTTTACATATTTCTTATGCACACTTCTTTCCCTTTACATATTTCTTATGCACACTTCTTTCCCTTTACATATTTCTTATGCACACTTCTTTCCCTTTACATATTTCTTATGCACACTTCTTTCCCTTTACATATTTCTTATGCACACTTATTTCCCTTTACATATTTCTTATGCACACTTATTTCCCTTTACATATTTCTTATGCACACTTCTTTCCCTCTACATATTTCTTATGCACACTTCTTTCCATTTACATATTTCTTATGCACACTTCTTTCCCTTTACATATTGCTTATGCACACTTCTTTCCCTTTACATATTTATTATGCACACTTCTTTCCCTTTACATATTTATTATGCACACTTCTTTCCCTTTACATATTTCTTATGCACACTTCTTTCCCTTTACATATTTCTTATGCACACTTCTTTCCCTTTACATATTTCTGATGCACACTTCTTTCCCTTTACATATTTCTTATGCACACTTCTTTCCCTTTACATATTTCTTATGCACACTTCTTTCCCTTTACATATTTCTTATGCACACTTCTTTCCCTTTACATATTTCTTATGCACACTTCTTTCCCTTTACATATTTCTTATGCACACTTCTTTCCCTTTACATATTTCTTATGCACACTTCTTTCCCTTTACATATTTCGTATGCACACTTCTTTCCCTTTACATATTTCTTATGCACACTTCTTTCCCTTTACATATTTCTTATGCACACTTCTTTCCCTTTACATATTTCTTATGCACACTTCTTTCCCTTTACATATTTCTTATGCACACTTCCTTCCCTTTACATATTTCTTATGCACACTTCTTTCCCTTTACATATTTCTTATGCACACTTCTTTCCCTTTACATATTTAACTCGAGGGCTTGTTCCCACATCATGTGTTTATTTCTTATGCACACTTCTTTCCCTTTACATATTTCTAATGCACACTTCTTTCCCTTTACATATTTCTTATGCACACTTCTTTCCCTTTACATATTTCTTATGCACACTTCTTTCCCTTTATATATTTATTATGCACACTTCTTTCCCTTTACATATTTATTATGCACACTTCTTTCCCTTTACATATTTCTTATGCACACTTCTTTCCCTTTACATATTTATTATGCACACTTCTTTCCCTTTACATATTTCTTATGCACACTTCTTTCCCTTTACATATTTCTTATGCACACTTCTTTCCCTTTACATATTTCTTATGCACACTTCTTTCCCTTTACATATTTCTTATGCACACTTCTTTCCCTTTACATATTTCTTATGCACACTTCTTTCCCTTTACATATTTCTTATGCACACTTCTTTCCCTTTACATATTTCTTATGCACACTTCTTTCCCTTTACATATTTCGTATGCACACTTCTTTCCCTTTACATATTTCTTATGCACACTTCTTTCCCTTTACATATTTCTTATGCACACTTCTTTCCCTTTACATATTTCTTATGCACACTTCTTTCCCTTTACATATTTCTTATGCACACTTCTTTCCCTTTACATATTTCTTATGCACACTTCTTTCCCTTTACATATTTCTTATGCACACTTCTTTCCCTTTACATATTTCTTATGCACACTTCTTTCCCTTTACATATTTCTTATGCACACTTCTTTCCCTTTACATATTTCTTATGCACACTTCTTTCCCTTTACATATTTCTTATGCACACTTCTTTCCCTTGACATATTTCTTATGCACACTTCTTTCCCTTTACATATTTCTTATGCACACTTCTTTCCCTTTACATATTTCTTATGCACACTTCTTTCCCTTTACATATTTCTTATGCACACTTCTTTCCCTTTACATATTTCTTATGCACACTTCTTTCCCTTTACATATTTCTTATGCACACTTCTTCCCTTTACATATTTCTTATGCACACTTCTTTCCCTTTACATATTTCTTATGCACACTTTTTCCCTTTACATATTTCTTATGCACACTTCTTTCCCTTTACATATTTCTTATGCACACTTCTTTCCCTTTACATATTTATTATGCACACTTCTTTCCCTTTACATATTTCTTATGCACACTTCTTTCCCTTTACATATTTCTTATGCACACTTCTTTCCCTTTACATATTTCTTATGCACACTTCTTTCCCTTTACATATTTCTTATGCACACCTTTTTCCCTTTACATATTTCTTATGCACACTTCTTTCCCTTTACATATTTCTTATGCACACTTCTTTCCCTTTACATATTTCTTATGCACACTTCTTTCCCTTTACATATTTCTTATGCACACTTCTTTCCCTTTACATATTTCTTATGCACACTTCTTTCCCTTTACATATTTCTTATGCACACTTCTTTCCCTTTACATATTCCTTATGCACACTTCTTTCCCTTTACATATTTCTTATGCACACTTCTTTCCCTTTACATATTTCTTATGCACACTTCTTTCCCTTTACATATTTCTTATGCACACTTCTTTCCCTTTACATATTTCTTATGCACACTTCTTTCCCTTTACATATTTCTTATGCACACTTCTTTCCCTTTACATATTTCTTATGCACACTTCTTTCCCTTTACATATTTCTTATGCACACTTATTTCCCTTTACATATTTCTTATGCACACTTATTTCCCTTTACATATTTCTTATGCACACTTCTTTCCCTCTACATATTTCTTATGCACACTTCTTTCCATTTACATATTTCTTATGCACACTTCTTTCCCTTTACATATTGCTTATGCACACTTCTTTCCCTTTACATATTTATTATGCACACTTCTTTCCCTTTACATATTTATTATGCACACTTCTTTCCCTTTACATATTTATTATGCACACTTCTTTCCCTTTACATATTTCTTATGCACACTTCTTTCCCTTTACATATTTCTGATGCACACTTCTTTCCCTTTACATATTTCTTATGCACACTTCTTTCCCTTTACATATTTCTTATGCACACTTCTTTCCCTTTACATATTTCTTATGCACACTTCTTTCCCTTTACATATTTCTTATGCACACTTCTTTCCCTTTACATATTTCTTATGCACACTTCTTTCCCTTTACATATTTCTTATGCACACTTCTTTCCCTTTACATATTTCTTATGCACACTTCTTTCCCTTTACATATTTCTTATGCACACTTCTTTCCCTTTACATATTCCTTATGCACACTTCTTTCCCTTTACATATTTCTTATGCACACTTCTTTCCCTTTACATATTTCTTATGCACACTTCTTTCCCTTTACATATTTCTTATGCACACTTCTTTCCCTTTACATATTTCTTATGCACACTTCTTTCCCTTTACATATTTCTTATGCACACTTCTTTCCCTTTACATATTTCTTATGCACACTTCTTTCCCTTTACATATTTCTTATGCACACTTATTTCCCTTTACATATTTCTTATGCACACTTATTTCCCTTTACATATTTCTTATGCACACTTCTTTCCCTCTACATATTTCTTATGCACACTTCT
The DNA here is from genome assembly GCA_037893245.1 of Crossaster papposus. Lineage (NCBI taxonomy): Eukaryota > Metazoa > Echinodermata > Asteroidea > Velatida > Solasteridae > Crossaster > Crossaster papposus. Next base: position 213,625 of record JBAIAA010001345.1, read on the forward strand.
TTCCATTTACATATTTCTTATGCACACTTCTTTCCCTTTACATATTGCTTATGCACACTTCTTTCCCTTTACATATTTATTATGCACACTTCTTTCCCTTTACATATTTATTATGCACACTTCTTTCCCTTTACATATTTCTTATGCACACTTCTTTCCCTTTACATATTTCTTATGCACACTTCTTTCCCTTTACATATTTCGTATGCACACTTCTTTCCCTTTACATATTTCTTATGCACACTTCTTTCCCTTTACATATTTCTTATGCACACTTCTTTCCCTTTACATATTTCTTATGCACACTTCTTTCCCTTTACATATTTCTTATGCACACTTCTTTCCCTTTACATATTTCTTATGCACACTTCTTTCCCTTTACATATTTCTTATGCACACTTCTTTCCCTTTACATATTTCTTATGCACACTTCTTTCCCTTTACATATTTCGTATGCACACTTCTTTCCCTTTACATATTTCTTATGCACACTTCTTTCCCTTTACATATTTCTTATGCACACTTCTTTCCCTTTACATATTTCTTATGCACACTTCTTTCCCTTAACATATTTCTTATGCACACTTCCTTCCCTTTACATATTTCTTATGCACACTTCTTTCCCTTTACATATTTCTTATGCACACTTCTTTCCCTTTACATATTTAACTCGAGGGCTTGTTCCCACATCATGTGTTTATTTCTTATGCACACTTCTTTCCCTTTACATATTTCTAATGCACACTTCTTTCCCTTTTCATATTTCTTATGCACACTTCTTTCCCTTTACATATTTCTTATGCACACTTCTTTCCCTTTACATATTTATTATGCACACTTCTTTCCCTTTACATATTTATTATGCACACTTCTTTCCCTTTACATTATTTCTTATGCACACTTCTTTCCCTTTACATATTTATTATGCACACTTCTTTCCCTTTACATATTTCTTATGCACACTTCTTTCCCTTTACATATTTCTTATGCACACTTCTTTCCCTTTACATATTTCTTATGCACACTTCTTTCCCTTTACATATTTCTTATGCACACTTCTTTCCCTTTACATATTTCTTATGCACACTTCTTTCCCTTTACATATTTCTTATGCACACTTCTTTCCCTTTACATATTTCTTATGCACACTTCTTTCCCTTTACATATTTCGTATGCACACTTCTTTCCCTTTACATATTTCTTATGCACACTTCTTTCCCTTTACATATTTCTTATGCACACTTCTTTCCCTTTACATATTTCTTATGCACACTTCTTTCCCTTTACATATTTCTTATGCACACTTCTTTCCCTTTACATATTTCTTATGCACACTTCTTTCCCTTTACATATGTCTTATGCACACTTCTTTCCCTTTACATATTTCTTATGCACACTTCTTTCCCTTTACATATTTAACTCGAGGGCTTGTTCCCACATCATGTGTTTATTTCTTATGCACACTTCTTTCCCTTTAAATATTTCTGATGCACACTTCTTTCCCTTTACATATTTCTTATGCACACTTCTTTCCCTTTACATATTTCTTATGCACACTTCTTTCCCTTTACATATTTCTTGTGCACACTTCTTTCCCTTTACATATTTCTTATGCACACTTCTTTCCCTTTACATATTTCTTATGCACACTTATTTCCCTTTACATATTTCTTATGCACACTTCTTTCCCTTTACATATTTCTTATGCACACTTCTTTCCCTTTACATATTTCTTATGCACACTTCTTTCCCTTTACATATTTCTTATGCACACTTCTTTCCCTTTACATATTTCTTATGCACACTTCTTTCCCTTTACATATTTCTTATGCACACTTCTTTCCCTTTACATATTTCTTATGCACACTTCTTTCCCTTTACATATTTCTTATGCACACTTCTGTCCCTTTACATATTTAACTCGAGGGCTTGTTCCCACATCATGTGTTTATTTCTTATGCACACTTCTTTCCCTTTACATATTTCTTATGCACACTTCTTTCCCTTTACATATTTCTTATGCACACTTCTTTCCCTTTACATATTTCTTATGCACACTTCTTTCCCTTTACATATTTATTATGCACACTTCTTTCCCTTTACATATTTATTATGCACACTTCTTTCCCTTTACATATTTCTTATGCACACTTCTTTCCCTTTACATATTTCTTATGCACACTTCTTTCCCTTTACATATTTCTTATGCACACTTCTTTCCCTTTACATATTTCTTATGCACACTTCTTTCCCTTTACATATTTCTTATGCACACTTCTTTTCCTTTACATATTTCTTATGCACACTTCTTTCCCTTTACATATTTCTTATGCACACTTCTTTCCCTTTACATATTTCTTATGCACACTTCTTTCCCTTTACATATTTCTTATGCACACTTCTTTCCCTTTACATATTTCTTATGCACACTTCTTTCCCTTTACATATTTCTTATGCACACTTCTTTTCCTTTACATATTTCTTATGCACACTTCTTTCCCTTTACATATTTATTATGCACACTTCTTTCCCTTTACATATTTCTTATGCACACTTCTTTCCCTTTACATATTTCTTATGCACACTTCTTTCCCTTTACATATTTCTTATGCACACTTTTTTCCCTTTACATATTTCTTATGCACACTTCTTTCCCTTTACATATTTCTTATGCACACTTCTTTCCCTTTACGTATTTCTTATGCACACTTCTTTCCCTTTACATATTTCTTATGCACACTTCTTTCCCTTTACATATTTCTTATGCACACTTCTTTCCCTTTACATATTTCTTATGCACACTTCTTTCCCTTTACATATTTCTTATGCACACTTTTTTCCCTTTACATATTTCTTATGCACACTTCTTTCCCTTTACATATTTCTTATGCACACTTCTTTCCCTTTACATATTTCTTATGCACACTTCTTTCCCTTTACATATTTCTTATGCCCACTTCTTTCCCTTGACATATTTCTTATGCACACTTCTTTCCCTTTACATATTTCTTATGCACACTTCTTTCCCTTTACATATTCCTTATGCACACTTCTTTCCCTTTACATATTTCTTATGCACACTTCTTTCCCTTTACATATTTCTTATGCACACTTCTTTCCCTTTACATATTTCTTATGCACACTTCTTTCCCTTTACATATTTCTTATGCACACTTCTTTCCCTTTACATATTTATTATGCACACTTCTTTCCCTTTACATATTTCTTATGCACACTTCTTTCCCTTTACATATTTCTTATGCACACTTCTTTCCCTTTACATATTTCTTATGCACACTTCTTTCCCTTTACATATTTCTTATGCACACTTCTTTCCCTTTACATATTTCTTATGCACACTTCTTTTCCTTTACATATTTCTTATGCACACTTCTTTCCCTTTACATATTTCTTATGCACACTTCTTTCCCTTTACATATTTCTTATGCACACTTCTTTCTTTCCCTTTACATATTTAACTCGAGGGCTTGTTCCCACATGATGTGTTTATTTCTTATGCACACTTCTTTCCCTTTACATATTTCTTAAGCACACTTCTGTCCCTTTACATATTTAACTCGAGGGCTTGTTCCCACATCATGTGTTTATTTCTTATGCACACTTCTTTCCCTTTACATATTTCTTATGCACACTTCTTTCCCTTTACATATTTCTTATGCACACTTCTTTCCCTTTACATATTTCTTATGCACACTTCTTTCCCTTTACATATTTCTTATGCACACTTCTTTCCCTTTACATATTTCTTATGCACACTTCTTTCCCTTTACATATTTCTTATGCACACTTCTTTCCCTTTACATATTTCTTATGCACACTTCGTTCCCTTTACATATTTCTTATGCACACTTCTTTCCCTTTACATATTTCTTATGCACACTTCTTTCCCTTTACATATTTCTTATGCACACTTCTTTCCCTTTACATATTTCTTATGCACACTTCTTTCCCTTTACATATTTCTTATGCACACTTCTTTCCCTTTACATATTTCTTATGCACACTTCTTTCCCTTTACATATTTCTTATGCACACTTCTTTCCCTTTACATATTTATTATGCACACTTCTTTCCCTTTACATATTTCGTATGCACACTTCTTTCCCTTTACATATTTCTTATGCACACTTCTTTCCCTTTACATATTTCTTATGCACACTTCTTTCCCTTTACATATTTCTTATGCACACTTCTTTCCCTTTACATATTTCTTATGCACACTTCTTTCCCTTTACATATTTCTTATGCACACTTCTTTCCCTTTACATATTTCTTATGCACACTTCTTTCCCTTTACATATTTCTTATGCACACTTCTTTCCCTTTACATATTTTTTATGCACACTTCTTTCCCTTTACATATTTCTTATGCACACTTCTTTCCCTTTACATATTTCTTATGCACACTTCTTTCCCTTTACATATTTCTTATGCACACTTCTTTCCCTTTACATATTTCTTATGCACACTTCTTTCCCTTTACATATTTCTTATGCACACTTCTTTCCCTTTACATATTTCTTATGCACACTTCTTTCCCTTTACATATTTCTTATGCACACTTCTTTCCCTCTACATATTTCTTATGCACACTTCTTTCCATTTACATATTTCTTATGCACACTTCTTTCCCTTTACATATTGCTTATGCACACTTCTTTCCCTTTACATATTTATTATGCACACTTCTTTCCCTTTACATATTTATTATGCACACTTCTTTCCCTTTACATATTTCTTATGCACACTTCTTTCCCTTTACATATTTCTTATGCACACTTCTTTCCCTTTACATATTTCTTATGCACACTTCTTTCCCTTTACATATTTCTTATGCACACTTCTTTCCCTTTACATATTTCTTATGCACACTTCTTTCCCTTTACATATTTCTTATGCACACTTCTTTCCCTTTACATATTTCTTATGCACACTTCTTTCCCTTTACATATTTCTTATGCACACTTCTTTCCCTTTACATATTTCTTATGCACACTTCTTTCCCTTTACATATTTCGTATGCACACTTCTTTCCCTTTACATATTTCTTATGCACACTTCTTTCCCTTTACATATTTCTTATGCACACTTCTTTCCCTTTACATATTTCTTATGCACACTTCTTTCCCTTTACATATTTCTTATGCACACTTCTTTCCCTTTACATATTTCTTATGCACACTTCTTTCCCTTTACATATTTAACTCGAGGGCTTGTTCCCACATCATGTGTTTATTTCTTATGCACACTTCTTTCCCTTTACATATTTCTAATGCACACTTCTTTCCCTTTACATATTTCTTATGCACACTTCTTTCCCTTTACATATTTCTTATGCACATTTCTTTCCCTTTACATATTTCTTATGCACACTTCTTTCCCTTTACATATTTCTTATGCACACTTCTTTCCCTTTACATATTTCTTATGCACACTTCTTTCCCTTTACATATTTCTTATGCACACTTCTTTCCATTTACATATTTCTTATGCACACTTCTTTCCCTTTACATATTGCTTATGCACACTTCTTTCCCTTTACATATTTATTATGCACACTTCTTTCCCTTTACATATTTATTATGCACACTTCTTTCCCTTTACATATTTCTTATGCACACTTCTTTCCCTTTACATATTTCTTATGCACACTTCTTTCCCTTTACATATTTCTTATGCACACTTCTTTCCCTTTACATATTTCTTATGCACACTTCTTTCCCTTTACATATTTCTTATGCACACTTCTTTCCCTTTACATATTTCTTATGCACACTTCTTTCCCTTTACATATTTCTTATGCACACTTTTTTCCCTTTACATATTTCTTATGCACACTTCTTTCCCTTTACATATTTCTTATGCACACTTCTTTCCCTTTACATATTTCTTATGCACACTTCTTTCCCTTTACATATTTCTTATGCCCACTTCTTTCCCTTGACATATTTCTTATGCACACTTCTTTCCCTTTACATATTTCTTATGCACACTTCTTTCCCTTTACATATTCCTTATGCACACTTCTTTCCCTTTACATATTTCTTATGCACACTTCTTTCCCTTTACATATTTCTTATGCACACTTCTTTCCCTTTACATATTTCTTATGCACACTTCTTTCCCTTTACATATTTATTATGCACACTTCTTTCCCTTTACATATTTATTATGCACACTTCTTTCCCTTTACATATGTATTATGCACACTTCTTTCCCTTTACATATTTCTTATGCACACTTCTTTCCCTTTACATATTTCTTATGCACACTTCTTTCCCTTTACATATTTCTTATGCACACTTCTTTCCCTTTACATATTTCTTATGCACACTTCTTTTCCTTTACATATTTCTTATGCACACTTCTTTCCCTTTACATATTTCTTATGCACACTTCTTTCCCTTTACATATTTCTTATGCACACTTCTTTCTTTCCCTTTACATATTTAACTCGAGGGCTTGTTCCCACATGATGTGTTTATTTCTTATGCACACTTCTTTCCCTTTACATATTTCTTATGCACACTTCTTTCCCTTTACATATTTCTTATGCACACTTCTTTCCCTTTACATATTTCTTATGCACACTTCTTTCCCTTTACATATTTATTATGCACACTTCTTTCCCTTTACATATTTCTTATGCACACTTCTTTCCCTTTACATATTTCTTATGCACACTTCTTTCCCTTTACATATTTCTTATGCACACTTCTTTCCCTTTACATATTTCTTATGCACACTTCTTTCCCTTTACATATTTCTTATGCACACTTCTTTCCCTTTACATATTTCTTATGCACACTTCTTTCCCTTTACATATTTCTTAGGCACACTTCTTTCCCTTTACATATTTCTTATGCACACTTCTTTCCCTTTACATATTTCTTATGCACACTTCTTTCCCTTTACATATTTCTAATGCACATTTCTTTCCCTTTACATATTTCTTATGCACACTTCTTTCCCTTTACATATTTCTTATGCACACTTCTTTCCCTTTACATATTTCTTATGCCCACTTCTTTCCCTTTACATATTTCTTATGCACACTTCTTTCCATTTACATATTTCTTATGCACACTTCTTTCCCTTTACATATTGCTTATGCACACTTCTTTCCCTTTACATATTTATTATGCACACTTCTTTCCCTTTACATATTTCTTATGCACACTTCTTTCCCTTTACATATTTCTTATGCACACTTCTTTCCCTTTACATATTTAACTCGAGGGCTTGTTCCCACATCATGTGTTTATTTCTTATGCACACTTCTTTCCCTTTACATATTTCTAATGCACACTTCTTTCCCTTTACATATTTCTTATGCACACTTCTTTCCCTTAACATATTTCTTATGCACACTTCTTTTCCTTTACATATTTCTTATGCACACTTTTTTCCCTTTACATATTTCTTATGCACACTTCTTTCCCTTTACATATTTCTTATGCACACTTCTTTCCCTTTACATATTTCTTATGCACACTTCTTTCCCTTTACATATTTCTTATGCACACTTCTTTCCCTTTACATATTTCTTATGCACACTTCTTTCCCTTTACATATTTCTTATGCACACTTCTTTTCCTTTACATATTTCTTATGCACACTTCTTTCCCTTTACATATTTCTTATGCACACTTCTTTTCCTTTACATATTTCTTATGCACACTTCTTTCCCTTTACATTTTTCTTATGCACACTTCTTTCCCTTTACATATTTCTTATGCACACTTCTTTCCCTTTACATATTTCTTATGCACACTTCTTTCCCTTTACATATTTCTTATGCACACTTTTTTCCCTTTACATATTTCTTATGCACACTTCTTTCCCTTTACATATTTCTTATGCACACTTCTTTCCCTTTACGTATTTCTTATGCACACTTCTTTCCCTTTACATATTTCTTATGCACACTTCTTTCCCTTTACATATTTCTTATGCACACTTCTTTCCCTTTACATATTTCTTATGCACACTTCTTTCCCTTTACATATTTCTTATGCACACTTTTTTCCCTTTACATATTTCTTATGCACACTTCTTTCCCTTTACATATTTCTTATGCACACTTCTTTCCCTTTACATATTTCTTATGCACACTTCTTTCCCTTTACATATTTCTTATGCCCACTTCTTTCCCTTGACATATTTCTTATGCACACTTCTTTCCCTTTACATATTTCTTATGCACACTTCTTTCCCTTTACATATTCCTTATGCACACTTCTTTCCCTTTACATATTTCTTATGCACACTTCTTTCCCTTTACATATTTCTTATGCACACTTCTTTCCCTTTACATATTTCTTATGCACACTTCTTTCCCTTTACATATTTATTATGCACACTTCTTTCCCTTTACATATTTATTATGCACACTTCTTTCCCTTTACATATTTATTATGCACACTTCTTTCCCTTTACATATTTCTTATGCACACTTCTTTCCCTTTACATATTTCTTATGCACACTTCTTTCCCTTTACATATTTCTTATGCACACTTCTTTCCCTTTACATATTTCTTATGCACACTTCTTTTCCTTTACATATTTCTTATGCACACTTCTTTCCCTTTACATATTTCTTATGCACACTTCTTTCCCTTTACATATTTCTTATGCACACTTCTTTCTTTCCCTTTACATATTTAACTCGAGGGCTTGTTCCCACATGATGTGTTTATTTCTTATGCACACTTCTTTCCCTTTACATATTTCTTATGCACACTTCTTTCCCTTTACATATTTCTTATGCACACTTCTTTCCCTTTACATATTTCTTATGCACACTTCTTTCCCTTTACATATTTCTTATGCACACTTCTTTCCCTTTACATATTTCTTATGCACACTTCTTTCCCTTTACATATTTCTTATGCACACTTCTTTCCCTTTACATATTTCTTATGCACACTTCTTTCCCTTTACATATTTCTTATGCACACTTCTTTCCCTTTACATATTTCTTATGCACACTTCTTTCCCTTTACATATTTCTTATGCACACTTCTTTCCCTTTACATATTTCTTAGGCACACTTCTTTCCCTTTACATATTTCTTATGCACACTTCTTTCCCTTTACATATTTCTTATGCACACTTCTTTCCCTTTACATATTTCTTATGCACATTTCTTTCCCTTTACATATTTCTTATGCACACTTCTTTCCCTTTACATATTTCTTATGCACACTTCTTTCCCTTTACATATTTCTTATGCACACTTCTTTCCCTTTACATATTTCTTATGCACACTTCTTTCCCTTTACATATTTCTTATGCACACTTCTTTCCCTTTACATATTTCTTATGCACACTTCTTTCCCTTTACATGTTTCTTATGCACACTTCTTTCCCTTTACATGTTTCTTATGCCCACTTCTTTCCCTTGACATATTTCTTATGCACACTTCTTTCCCTTTACATATTTCTTATGCACACTTCTTTCCCTTTACATATTCCTTATGCACACTTCTTTCCCTTTACATATTTCTTATGCACACTTCTTTCCCTTTACATATTTCTTATGCACACTTCTTTCCCTTTACATATTTCTTATGCACACTTCTTTCCCTTTACATATTTCTTATGCACACTTCTTTCCCTTTACATATTTCTTATGCACACTTCTTTTCCTTTACATATTTCTTATGCACACTTCTTTCCCTTTACATATTTCTTATGCACACTTCTTTCCCTTTACATATTTCTTATGCACACTTCTTTCTTTCCCTTTACATATTTAACTCGAGGGCTTGTTCCCACATGATGTGTTTATTTCTTATGCACACTTCTTTCCCTTTACATATTTCTTATGCACACTTCTTTCCCTTTACATATTTCTTATGCACACTTCTTTCCCTTTACATATTTCTTATGCACACTTCTTTCCCTTTACATATTTCTTATGCACACTTCTTTCCCTTTACATATTTCTTATGCACACTTCTTTCCCTTTACATATTTCTTATGCACACTTCTTTCCCTTTACATATTTCTTATGCACACTTCTTTCCCTTTACATATTTCTTATGCACACTTCTTTCCCTTTACATATTTCTTATGCACACTTCTTTCCCTTTACATATTTCTTATGCACACTTCTTTCCCTTTACATATTTCTTATGCACACTTCTTTCCCTTTACATATTTAACTCGAGGGCTTGTTCCCACATGATGTGTTTATTTCTTATGCACACTTCTTTCCCTTTACATATTTCTTATGCACACTTCTTTCCCTTTACATATTTCTTATGCACACTTCTTTCCCTTTACATATTTCTTATGCACACTTCTTTCCCTTTACATATTTCTTATGCACACTTCTTTCCCTTTACAAATTTCTTATGCACACTTCTTTCCCTTTACATATTTCTTATGCACACTTCTTTCCCTTTACATATTTCTTATGCACACTTCTTTCCCTTTACATATTTCTTATGCACACTTCTTTCCCTTTACATATTTCTTATGCACACTTCTTTCCCTTTACATATTTCTTATGCACACTTCTTTCCCTTTACATATTTCTTATGCACACTTCTTTCCCTTTACATATTTCTTATGCACACTTCTTTCCCTTTACATATTTCTTATGCACACTTCTTTCCCTTTACATATTTCTTATGCACACTTCTTTCCCTTTACATATTTCTTATGCACACTTCTTTCCCTTTACATATTTCTTATGCACACTTCTTTCCCTTTACATATTTCTTATGCACACTTCTTTCCCTTTACATATTTCTTATGCACACTTCTTTCCCTTTACATATTTCTTATGCACACTTTTTTCCCTTTACATATTTCTTATGCACACTTCTTTCCCTTTACATATTTCTTATGCACACTTCTTTCCCTTTACATATTTCTTATGCACACTTCTTTCCCTTTACATATTTCTTATGCACACTTCTTTCCCTTTACATATTTCTTATGCACACTTCTTTCCCTTTACATATTTCTTATGCACACTTATTTCCCTTTACATATTCCTTATGCACACTTCTTTCCCTTTACATATTTCTTATGCACACTTCTTTCCCTTTACATATTTATTATGCACACTTCTTTCCCTTTACATATTTATTATGCACACTTCTTTCCCTTTACATATTTATTATGCACACTTCTTTCCCTTTACATATTTCTTATGCACACTTCTTTCCCTTTACATATTTCTTATGCACACTTCTTTCCCTTTACATATTTCTTATGCACACTTCTTTCCCTGTACATATTTCTTATGCACACTTCTTTCCCTTTACATATTTCTTATGCACACTTCTTTTCCTTTACATATTTCTTATGCACACTTCTTTCCCTTTACATATTTCTTATGCACACTTCTTTCCCTTTACATATTTCTTATGCACACTTCTTTCCCTTTACATATTTAACTCGAGGGCTTGTTCCCACATCATGTGTTTATTTCTTATGCACACTTCTTTCCCTTTACATATTTCTTATGCACACTTCTTTCCCTTTACATATTTCTTATGCACACTTCTTTCCCTTTACATATTTCTTATGCACACTTCTTTCCCTTTACATATTTCTTATGCACACTTCTTTCCCTTTACATATTTCTTATGCACACTTCTTTCCCTTTACATATTTCTTATGCACACTTCTTTCCCTTTACATATTTCTTATGCACACTTCTTTCCCTTTACATATTTCTTATGCACACTTCTTTCCCTTTACATATTTCTTATGCACACTTCTTTCCCTTTACATATTTCTTATGCACACTTCTTTCCCTTTACATATTTCTTATGCACACTTCTTTCCCTTTACATATTTCTTATGCACACTTCTTTCCCTTTACATATTTCTTATGCACACTTCTTTCCCTTTACATATTTCTTATGCACACTTCTTTCCCTTTACATATTTCTTATGCACACTTCTTTCCCTTTACATATTTCTTATGCACACTTCTTTCCCTTTACATATTTCTTATGCACACTTCTTTCCCTTTACATGTTTCTTATGCACACTTCTTTCCCTTTACATATTTCTTATGCACACTTCTTTCCCTTTACATATTTCTTATGCACACTTCTTTCCCTTTACATATTTCTTATCCACACTTCTTTCCCTTTACATATTTTGTATGCACACTTCTTTCCCTTTACATATTTCTTATGCACACTTCTTTCCCTTTACATATTTAACTCGAGGGCTTGTTCCCACATCATGTGTTTATTTCTTATGCACACTTCTTTCCCTTTACATATTTCTTATGCACACTTCTTTCCCTTTACATATTTCTTATGCACACTTCTTTCCCTTTACATATTTCGTATGCACACTTCTTTCCCTTTACATATTTCTTATGCACACTTCTTTCCCTTTACATATTTCTTATGCACACTTCTTTCCCTTTACATATTTCTTATGCACACTTCTTTCCCTTTACATATTTCTTATGTACACTTCTTTACCTTTACATATTTCTTATGCACACTTCTTTCCCTTTACATATTTCTTATGCACACTTCTTTCCCTTTACATATTTCTTATGCACACTTCTTTCCCTTTACATATTTCTTATGCACACTTCTTTCCCTTTACATATTTCTTATGCACACTTCTTTCCCTTTACATATTTCTTATGCACACTTCTTTCCCTTTACATACAAAAGATTTCGTAGTCGGCAGGATTCGAACCTGCGCGGGGAGACCCCAACAGATTTCAAGTCTGTCGCCTTAACCGCTCGGCCACGACTACCGTATTTTTACAATTTAAACCTAGTTGACCTATACTCGTGTAATACAGTGCAATATTTGACAAAAGATTTCGTAGTCGGCAGAATTCTATTCTGCGCGGGAGGACCCCAACAGATTTCAAGTCTGTCGCCTTAACCACTCGGCCACGACTACTGTATGTTGTAATTTATACCTAGTTGATATATCTACTCCTATAAGACAGTGCAGTATCTGACAACACATTTCGTAGTCGGCAGGATTCGAACCTGCGCGGGGAGACTCCAACATATTTCTAGTCTGTCCCCTTAACCACTCGGCCACGACTACGGTATTTTGTAATTTATACCTAGTTGATCTATCTATTCCTATAAGACAGTGCAGTATCTGACAAAATCATTTCGTAGTCGGCAGAATTTGAACCTGCGCGGAAAGACCACAACAGATTTCTAGTCTGTCGCCTTAACCGCTCGGCCACGACTGCCGTATTTTACAATTTAAACCTAGTTGATCTACTCGTATAATACAGTGAAGAATTTGACAAAACATTTCGTAGTCGGCAGGATTCGAACCTGCGCGGGGAGACCCCAACAGATTTCTAGTCTGTCGCCTTAACTGCTCGGCCACGACTACCGCATTTTTCAATATAAACTTAGTAGATCTACTCCTCTCAGACATTGGTGTATTTGACAAAAACGTTTCGTAGTCGGCAGGATTCGAACCTGCGCGGGGAGACCCCAACAGATTTCTAGTCTGTCAACTTAACCGCGACAGCCACGACTACGGTATGTTGTAATTTATACCTAGTTGATCTACTCCTATAGGACAGTGCAGTATTTGACAAAAAACGCTTCGTAGTCGGCAGGATTCGAACCTGCGCGGGGAGACCCCAACAGATTTCTAGTCTGTCGCCTCAACCGCTCGGCCACGACTACCGCATTTTTCAATATAAACTTAGTTGATCTACTCCTTCCAGACAGTGGTGTATTTGACAAAAACGTTTCGTAGTCGGCAGGATTCGAACCTGCGCGGTGAGACCCCAACAGATTTCTAGTCTGTCGCCTTAACCGCTCTGCCACGACTACTGTATGTTGTAAATTATACCTAGTTGATCTACTCATTTAAGACAGTGCAGTATTTGACAAAAAACGTTTCGTAGTCGGCAGGATTCGAACCTGCGCGGGGAGACCCCAACAGATTTCAACTCTGTCGCCTTAACCGCTCTGCCACGACAACTGTATGTTGTAAATTATACCTAGTTGATCTACTTCTATAGGACAGTGCAGTATTTGACAAAAAACGTTTCGCAGTCGGCAGGATTCGAACCTGCGCGGGGAGACCCCAACAGATTTCTAGTCTGTCGCCTTAACCGCTCGGCCACGACTACTGTATGTTGTAATTTGTACCTAGTTGATCTACTCATATAAGACAGTGCATTATCTGAAAAAAACATTCCGTAGTCGGCAGGATTCGAACCTGCGCGGGAAGACCCCAACATTTTTCAACTCTGTCGCCTTAACCGCTCTGCCACGACTACTGTATGTTGTAATTTATACCTAGTTGATCTACTCTTATAGGACAGTGCAGTATTTGACTAAAAACGTTTCGTAGTCGGCAGGATTCAAACCTGCGCGTGGAGACCCCAACAGATTTCTAGTCTGTCGCCTTAACCGCTCTGCCACGACTACTGTATGTTGTAAATTATACCTAGTTGATCTACTCATATAAGACAGTACAGTATTTGACAAAAAAAATTTCGTAGTCGGCAGGATTCGAACCTGCGCGGGGAGACCCCAACAGATTTCTAGTCTGTCGCCTTAACCGCTCGGTCACGACTACTGCATGTTGTAATTTATACCTAGTTGATCTACTCCTATAGGACAGTGCAGTATTTGACAAAAAACGTTTCGTAGTCGGCAGGATTCGAACCTGCGCGGGGAGACCCCAACAGATTTCTAGTCTGTCGCCTTAACCGCTCGGCCAACGACTACTGTATGTTGTAATTTGTACCTTGTTGATCTACTCATATAAGACAGTGCATTATCTGACAAAAACATTTCGTAGTCGGCAGGATTCGAACCTGCACGGGGAGACCACAACAGATTTCTAGTCTGTCGCCTTAACCGCTCGGCCACGACTACTGTATGTTGTAATTTGTACCTAGTTGATCTACTCATATAAGACAGTGCATTATCTGACAAAAACATTTCGTAGTCGGCAGGATTCGAACCTGCGCGGGAAGACCCCAACAGATTTCAACTCTGTCGCCTTAACCGCTCTGCCACGACTACTGTATGTTGTAAATTATACCTAGTTGATCTACTTCTATAGGACAGTGCAGTATTTGACAAAAAACGTTTCGTAGTCAGCAGGATTCGAACCTGCGCGGGGAGACCCCAACAGATTTCTAGTCTGTAGCCT
Organism: Crossaster papposus; assembly: GCA_037893245.1. Taxonomy (NCBI): domain Eukaryota; kingdom Metazoa; phylum Echinodermata; class Asteroidea; order Velatida; family Solasteridae; genus Crossaster; species Crossaster papposus. The sequence goes on from JBAIAA010001345.1 coordinate 228,794, forward strand.
TAACCGCTCGGCCACGACTACTGTATGTTGTAATTTATACCTAGTTGATCTACTCCTATAGGACAGTGCAGTATTTGACTAAAAACGTTTCGAAGTCGGCAGGATTCGAACCGGCGCGTGGAGACCCCAACAGATTTCTAGTCTGTCGCCTTAACCGCTCGGCCACGACTACTGTATGTTGTAATTTGTACCTAGTTGATCTACTCATTTAAGACAGTGCAGTATATGACAAAAACATTTCGTAGTCGGAAGGATTCGAACCTGCGCGGGAAGACCCCAACAGATTTCTAGTCTGTCGCCTTAACCGCTCGGCCACGACTACCGCATTTTTCAATATAAACTTAGTTGATCTACTCCTTCCAGACAGTGGTGTATTTGACAACAACGTTTCGTAGTCGGCAGGATTCGAACCTGCGCGGGGAGACCCCAACAGATTTTTAGTCTGTCGCCTTAACCGCTCGGCCACGACTACTGTATGTTGTAATGTATACCTAGTTGATCTACTCATATAGGACAGTGCAGTATTTGACAAAAAACGTTTCGTAGTCGGCAGGATTCGAACCTGCGCGGGGAGACCCCAACAGATTTCTAGTCTGTCGCCTTAACCGCTCGGCCACGACTACTGTATGTTGTAATTTGTACCTAGTTGATCTACTCATATAAGACAGTGCAGTATCTGACAAAAACATTTCGTAGTCGGCAGGATTCGAACCTGCGCGGGGAGACCCCAACAGATTTCTAGTCTGTCGCCTTAACCGCTCGGCCACGACTACAGTATGTTGTAATGTGTACCTTGTTGATCTGCTCATATAAGACAGTGCAGTATCTGACAAAAACATTTCGTAGTCGGCAGGATTCGAACCTGCGCGGAAAGACCCCAACAGATTTCAACTCTGTCGACTTAACCGCTCTGCCACGACTACTGCATGATGTAATTTATACCTAGATGATCTACTCCTATAAGACAGTGCAGTATTTGACAAAAAATATTCGTAGTCGGCAGGATTCGAACGTGCGCGGGGAGACCCCAACAGATTTCTAGTCTGTCGCCTTAACCGCTTGGCCACGACTACTGTATGTTGTAATTTGTACTTTGTTGATCTACTCATATAAGACATTGCAGTGTCTGGCAAAAACATTTCGTAGTCAGCAGGATTCGAACCTGCGCGGGGAGACCCCAACAGATTTCTAGTCTGTCGCCTTAACCGCTCGGCCACGACTACTGTATGTTGTAATTTGTACCTAGTTGATCTACTCATTTAAGACAGTGCAGTATATGACAAAAACATTTCGTAGTCGGCAGGATTCGAACCTGCGCGGGAAGACCCCAACAGATTTCTAGTCTGTCGCCTTAACCGCTCGGCCACGACTACCGCATTTTTCAATATAAACTTAGTTGATCTACTCCTTCCAGACAGTGGTGTATTTGACAACAACGTTTCGTAGTCGGCAGGATTCGAACCTGCGCGGGGAGACCCCAACAGATTTCTAGTCTGTCGCCTTAACCGCTCGGCCACGACTACTGTATGTTGTAATTTGTACCTTGTTGATCTACTCATATAAGACATTGCAGTGTCTGGCAAAAACATTTCGTAGTCGGCAGGATTCGAACCTGCGCGGGGAGACCCCAACAGACTTCTAGTCTGTTGCCTTAACCGCTCGGCCACGACTACCGCATTTTTCAATATAAACTTAGTTGATCTACTCCTTCCAGACAGTGGTGTATTTGACAAAAACGTTTCGTAGTCGGCAGGATTCGAACCTGCGCGGGGAGACCCCAAAAGATTTCTAGTCTGTCGCCTTAACCGCTCGGCCACGACTACTGTATGTTGTAATTTGTACCTAGTTGATCTACTCATATAAGACAGTGCAGTATCTGACAAAAACATTTCGTAGTCGGCAGGATTCGAACCTGCGCGGGGAGACCCCAACAGATTTCTAGTCTGTCGCCTTAACCGCTCGGCCACGACTACTGTATGTTGTAATTTGTACCTAGTTGATCTACTCATATAAGACAGTGCAGTATCTGACAAAAACATTTCGTAGTCGGCAGGATTCGAACCTGCGCGGGGAGACCCCAACAGATTTCTAGTCTGTCGCCTTAACCGCTCGGCCACGACTACTGTATGTTGTAATTTATACCTAGTTGATCTACTGCTATAGGACAGTGCAGTATTTGACTAAAAACGTTTCGTAGTCGGCAGGATTCACACCTGCGCGTGGAGATCCCAACAGATTTCTAGTCTGTCGCCTTAACCGCTCGGCCACGACTACTGTATGTTGTAATTTGTACCTAGATGATCTACTCATATAAGACAGTGCAGTATTTGACAAACACAATTCGTAGTCGGCAGGATTCGAACCTGCGCGGGGAGACCCCAACAGATTTCTAGTCTGTCGCCTTAACCGCTCGGCCACGACTACCGCATTTTACAATATAAAATTAGTTGATCTACTCCTTCCAGACAGTGGTGTATTTGACAAAAACGTTTCGTAGTCGGCAGGATTCGAACCAGCGCGGGGAGACCCCAACAGATTTCTAGTCTGTCGCCTTAACCGCTCTGCCACGACTACTGTATGTTGTAAATTATACCTAGTTGATCTACTCATATAAGACAGTGCAGTATCTGACAAAAACATTTCGTAGTCGGCAGGATTCGAACCTGCGCGGGAGACCCCAATAAATTTCTAGTCTGTCTTCTTAACCGCTCGGTCACGACTGTAATTTGTACCTAGTTGATCTACTCATATAAGGCAGTGCAGTATCTGACAAAAACTTTTCGTAGTCGGCAGGATTCGAACCTGCGCGGGGAGACCCCAACAGATTTCAACTCTGTCGACTTAACCGCTCTGCCACGACTACTGCATGATGTAATTTATACCTAGATGATCTACTCCTATAAGACAGTGCAGTATTTGACAAAAAATATTCGTAGTCGGCAGGATTCGAACGTGCGCGGGGAGACCCCAACAGATTTCTAGTCTGTCGCCTTAACCGCTTGGCCACGACTACTGTATGTTGTAATTTGTACTTTGTTGATCTACTCATATAAGACATTGCAGTGTCTGGCAAAAACATTTCGTAGTCAGCAGGATTCGAACCTGCGCGGGGAGACCCCAACAGATTTCTAGTCTGTCGCCTTAACCGCTCGGCCACGACTACTGTATGTTGTAATTTGTACCTAGTTGATCTACTCATTTAAGACAGTGCAGTATATGACAAAAACATTTCGTAGTCGGCAGGATTCGAACCTGCGCGGGAAGACCCCAACAGATTTCTAGTCTGTCGCCTTAACCGCTCGGCCACGACTACCGCATTTTTCAATATAAACTTAGTTGATCTACTCCTTCCAGACAGTGGTGTATTTGACAACAACGTTTCGTAGTCGGCAGGATTCGAACCTGCGCGGGGAGACCCCAACAGATTTCTAGTCTGTCGCCTTAACCGCTCGGCCACGACTACTGTATGTTGTAATTTGTACCTTGTTGATCTACTCATATAAGACATTGCAGTGTCTGGCAAAAACATTTCGTAGTCGGCAGGATTCGAACCTGCGCGGGGAGACCCCAACAGACTTCTAGTCTGTTGCCTTAACCGCTCGGCCACGACTACCGCATTTTTCAATATAAACTTAGTTGATCTACTCCTTCCAGACAGTGGTGTATTTGACAAAAACGTTTCGTAGTCGGCAGGATTCGAACCTGCGCGGGGAGACCCCAACAGATTTCTAGTCTGTCGCCTTAACCGCTCGGCCACGACTACTGTATGTTGTAATTTGTACCTAGATGATCTACTCATATAAGACAGTGCAGTATTTGACAAAAACAATTCGTAGTCGGCAGGATTCGAACCTGCGCGGGGAGACCCCAACAGATTTCTAGTCTGTCGCCTTAACCGCTCGGCCACGACTACCGCATTTTACAATATAAAATTAGTTGATCTACTCCTTCCAGACAGTGGTGTATTTGACAAAAACGTTTCGTAGTCGGCAGGATTCGAACCAGCGCGGGGAGACCCCAACAGATTTCTAGTCTGTCGCCTTAACCGCTCTGCCACGACTACTGTATGTTGTAAATTATACCTAGTTGATCTACTCATATAAGACAGTGCAGTATCTGACAAAAACATTTCGTAGTCGGCAGGATTCGAACCTGCGCGGGAAACCCCAATAAATTTCTAGTCTGTCTTCTTAACCGCTCGGTCACGACTGTAATTTGTACCTAGTTGATCTACTCCTTCCAGACAGTGGTGTATTTGACAAAAACGTTTCGTAGTCGGCAGGATTCGAACGTGCGCGGGGAGACCCCAACAGATTTCTAGTCTGTCGCCTTAACCGCTCGGCCACGACTACTGTATGTTTTAATTTATACCTAGTTGATCTACTCCTATAGGACAGTGCAGTATTTGACAAAAACATTTCGTAGTCGGCAGGATTCGAACCTGCGCGGGAAGACCCCAACAGATTTGTAGTCTGTCGCCTTAACCGCTCTGCCACGACTACTGTATGTTGTAAATTATACCTAGTTGATCTACTTCTATAGGACAGTGCACTATTTGACAAAAAACGTTTCGTAGTCGGCAGGATTCGAACCTGCGCGGGAAGACCCCAACAGATGTGTAGTCTGTCGCCTTAACCGCTCTGCCACGACTACTGTATGTTGTAAATTATACCTAGTTGATCTACTTCTATAGGACAGTGCAGTATTTGACAAAAAAAGTTTCGTAGTCGGCAGGATTCGAACCTGCGCGGGGAGACCCCAACAGATTTCTAGTCTGTCGCCTTAACCGCTCTGCCACGACTACTGTATGTTGTAATTTGTACCTAGTTGATCTACTCATATAAGACAGTGCATTATCTGACAAAAACATTCCGTAGTCGGCAGGATTCGACCCTGCGCGGGAAGACCCCAACATATTTCAACTCTGTCGCCTTAACCGCTCTGCCACGACTACTGTATGTTGTAATTTATACCTAGTTGATCTACTCTTATAGGACAGTGCAGTATTTGACTAAAAACGTTTCGTAGTCGGCAGGATTCAAACCTGCGCGTGGAGATCCCAACAGATTTCTAGTCTGTCGCCTTAACCGCTCTGCCACGACTACTGTATGTTGTAAATTATACCTAGTTGATCTACTCATATAAGACAGTACAGTATTTGACAAAAACATTTCGTGGTCGGCAGGATTCGAACCTGCGCGGGGAGACCCCAACAGATTTCTAGTCTGTCGCCTTAACCGCTCGGTCACGACTACTGCATGTTGTAATTTATACCTAGTTGATCTACTCCTATAGGACAGTGCAGTATTTGACAAAAAACGTTTCGTAGTCGGCAGGATTCGAACCTGCGCGGGGAGACCCCAACAGATTTCTAGTCTGTCGCCTTAACCGCTCGGCCAACGACTACTGCATGTTGTAATTTATACCTAGTTGATCTACTCCTATAGGACAGTGCAGTATTTGACAAAAACGTTTCGTAGTCGGCAGGATTCGAACCTGCGCGGGGAGACCCCAACAGATTTCTAGTCTGTCACCTTAACCGCTCGGCCACGACTACAGTATGTTGTAATTTATACCTAGTTGATCTACTCCTATAGGACAGTGCAGTATTTGACAAAAAACGTTTCGTAGTCGGCAGGATTCGAACCTGCGCGGGGAGACCCCAACAAATTTCTAGTCTGTCGCCTTAACCGTTCGGCCACGTCTACAGTATGTTGTAATTTGTACCTTGTTGATCTACTTCTATAGGACAGTGCAGTATTTGACAAAAAACGTTTCGTAGTCGGCAGGATTCGAACCTGCACGGGGAGACCACAACAGATTTCTAGTCTGTCGCCTTAACCGCTCGGCCACGACTATTGTATGTTGTAATTTGTACCTAGTTGATCTACTCATATAAGACAGTGCATTATCTGACAAAAACATTTCGTAGTCGGCAGGATTCGAACCTGCGCGGGAAGACCCCAACAGATTTCAACTCTGTCGCCTTAACCGCTCTGCCACGACTACTGTATGTTGTAAATTATACCTAGTTGATCTACTTCTATAGGACAGTGCAGTATTTGACAAAAAACGTTTCGTAGTCGGCAGGATTCGAACCTGCGCGGGGAGACCACAACAGATTTCTAGTCTGTTGCCTTAACCGCTCGGCCACGACTACTGTATCTTGTAATTTGTACCTAGTTGATCTACTCATATAAGACAGTGCATTATCTGACAAAAACATTCCGTAGTCAGCAGGATTCGAACCTGCGCGGGGAGACCCCAACAGATTTCAAGTCTGTCGCCTTAACCGCTCGGCCACGACTACCGTATTTTTACAATTTAAACCTAGTTGACCTATACTCGTGTAATACAGTGCAATATTTGACAAAAGATTTCGTAGTCGGCAGAATTCTATTCTGCGCGGGAGGACCCCAACAGATTTCAAGTCTGTCGCCTTAACCACTCGGCCACGACTACTGTATGTTGTAATTTATACCTAGTTGATATATCTACTCCTATAAGACAGTGCAGTATCTGACAACACATTTCGTAGTCGGCAGGATTCGAACCTGCGCGGGGAGACTCCAACATATTTCTAGTCTGTCCCCTTAACCACTCGGCCACGACTACGGTATTTTGTAATTTATACCTAGTTGATCTATCTATTCCTATAAGACAGTGCAGTATCTGACAAAATCATTTCGTAGTCGGCAGAATTTGAACCTGCGCGGAAAGACCACAACAGATTTCTAGTCTGTCGCCTTAACCGCTCGGCCACGACTGCCGTATTTTACAATTTAAACCTAGTTGATCTACTCGTATAATACAGTGAAGAATTTGACAAAACATTTCGTAGTCGGCAGGATTCGAACCTGCGCGGGGAGACCCCAACAGATTTCTAGTCTGTCGCCTTAACTGCTCGGCCACGACTACCGCATTTTTCAATATAAACTTAGTAGATCTACTCCTCTCAGACATTGGTGTATTTGACAAAAACGTTTCGTAGTCGGCAGGATTCGAACCTGCGCGGGGAGACCCCAACAGATTTCTAGTCTGTCAACTTAACCGCGACAGCCACGACTACGGTATGTTGTAATTTATACCTAGTTGATCTACTCCTATAGGACAGTGCAGTATTTGACAAAAAACGCTTCGTAGTCGGCAGGATTCGAACCTGCGCGGGGAGACCCCAACAGATTTCTAGTCTGTCGCCTCAACCGCTCGGCCACGACTACCGCATTTTTCAATATAAACTTAGTTGATCTACTCCTTCCAGACAGTGGTGTATTTGACAAAAACGTTTCGTAGTCGGCAGGATTCGAACCTGCGCGGTGAGACCCCAACAGATTTCTAGTCTGTCGCCTTAACCGCTCTGCCACGACTACTGTATGTTGTAAATTATACCTAGTTGATCTACTCATTTAAGACAGTGCAGTATTTGACAAAAAACGTTTCGTAGTCGGCAGGATTCGAACCTGCGCGGGGAGACCCCAACAGATTTCAACTCTGTCGCCTTAACCGCTCTGCCACGACAACTGTATGTTGTAAATTATACCTAGTTGATCTACTTCTATAGGACAGTGCAGTATTTGACAAAAAACGTTTCGCAGTCGGCAGGATTCGAACCTGCGCGGGGAGACCCCAACAGATTTCTAGTCTGTCGCCTTAACCGCTCGGCCACGACTACTGTATGTTGTAATTTGTACCTAGTTGATCTACTCATATAAGACAGTGCATTATCTGAAAAAAACATTCCGTAGTCGGCAGGATTCGAACCTGCGCGGGAAGACCCCAACATTTTTCAACTCTGTCGCCTTAACCGCTCTGCCACGACTACTGTATGTTGTAATTTATACCTAGTTGATCTACTCTTATAGGACAGTGCAGTATTTGACTAAAAACGTTTCGTAGTCGGCAGGATTCAAACCTGCGCGTGGAGACCCCAACAGATTTCTAGTCTGTCGCCTTAACCGCTCTGCCACGACTACTGTATGTTGTAAATTATACCTAGTTGATCTACTCATATAAGACAGTACAGTATTTGACAAAAAAATTTCGTAGTCGGCAGGATTCGAACCTGCGCGGGGAGACCCCAACAGATTTCTAGTCTGTCGCCTTAACCGCTCGGTCACGACTACTGCATGTTGTAATTTATACCTAGTGTTGATCTACTCATATAAGACATTGCAGTGTCTGGCAAAAACATTTCGTAGTCGGCAGGATTCGAACCTGCGCGGGGAGACCCCAACAGATTTCTAGTCTGTCGCCTTAACCGCTCGGCCACGACTACCGCATTTTTCAATATAAACTTAGTTGATCTACTCCTTCCAGACAGTGGTGTATTTGACAAAAACGTTTCGTAGTCGGCAGGATTCGAACCTGCGCGGGGAGACCCCAACAGATTTCTAGTCTGTCGCCTTAACCGCTCGGCCACGACTACTGTATGTTGTAATTTGTACCTAGTTGATCCACTAATATAAGACAGTGCAGTATCTGACAAAAACATTTCGTAGTCGGCAGGATTCGAACCTGCGCGGGGAGACCCCAACAGATATCAACTCTGTCGCCTTAACCGCTCTGCCACGACTACTGTATGTTGTAAATTATACCTAGTTGATCTACTTCTATAGGACAGTGCAGTATTTGACAAAAAACGTTTCGTAGTCGGCAGGATTCGAACCTGCGCGGGGAGACCCCAACAGATTTCTAGTCTGTAGCCTTAACCGCTCGGCCACGACTACTGTATGTTGTAATTTATACCTAGTTGATCTACTCCTATAGGACAGTGCAGTATTTGACTAAAAACGTTTCGAAGTCGGCAGGATTCGAACCGGCGCGTGGAGACCCCAACAGATTTCTAGTCTGTCGCCTTAACCGCTCGGCCACGACTACTGTATGTTGTAATTTGTACCTAGTTGATCTACTCATTTAAGACAGTGCAGTATATGACAAAAACATTTCGTAGTCGGCATGATTCGAACCTGCGCGGGAAGACCCCAACAGATTTCTAGTCTGTCGCCTTAACCGCTCGGCCACGACTACCGCATTTTTCAATATAAACTTAGTTGATCTACTCCTTCCAGACAGTGGTGTATTTGACAACAACGTTTCGTAGTCGGCAGGATTCGAATCTGCGCGGGGAGACCCCAACAGATTTCTAGTCTGTCGCCTTAACCGCTCGGCCACGACTACTGTATGTTGTAATTTATACCTAGTTGATCTACTCATATAGGACAGTGCAGTATTTGACAAAAAACGTTTCGTAGTCGGCAGGATTCGAACCTGCGCGGGGAGACCCCAACAGATTTCTAGTCTGTCGCCTTAACCGCTCGGCCACGACTACTGTATGTTGTAATTTGTACCTAGTTGATCTACTCATATAAGACAGTGCAGTATCTGACAAAAACATTTCGTAGTCGGCAGGATTCGAACCTGCGCGGGGAGACCCCAACAGATTTCTAGTCTGTCGCCTTAACCGCTCGGCCACGACTACAGTATGTTGTAATTTGTACCTTGTTGATCTGCTCATATAAGACAGTGCAGTATCTGACAAAAACATTTCGTAGTCGGCAGGATTCGAACCTGCGCGGAAAAACCCCAACAGATTTCAACTCTGTCGCCTTAACCGCTCTGCCACGACTACTGCATGATGTAATTTATACCTAGATGATCTACTCCTATAAGACAGTGCAGTATTTGACAAAAAATATTCGTAGTCGGCAGGATTCGAACGTGCGCGGGGAGACCCCAACAGATTTCTAGTCTGTCGCCTTAACCGCTTGGCCACGACTACTGTATGTTGTAATTTGTACTTTGTTGATCTACTCATATAAGACATTGCAGTGTCTGGCAAAAACATTTCGTAGTCAGCAGGATTCGAACCTGCGCGGGGAGACCCCAACAGATTTCTAGTCTGTCGCCTTAACCGCTCGGCCACGACTACTGTATGTTGTAATTTGTACCTAGTTGATCTACTCATTTAAGACAGTGCAGTATATGACAAAAACATTTCGTAGTCGGCAGGATTCGAACCTGCGCGGGAAGACCCCAACAGATTTCTAGTCTGTCGCCTTAACCGCTCGGCCACGACTACCGCATTTTTCAATATAAACTTAGTTGATCTACTCCTTCCAGACAGTGGTGTATTTGACAACAACGTTTCGTAGTCGGCAGGATTCGAACCTGCGCGGGGAGACCCCAACAGATTTCTAGTCTGTCGCCTTAACCGCTCGGCCACGACTACTGTATGTTGTAATTTGTACCTTGTTGATCTACTCATATAAGACATTGCAGTGTCTGGCAAAAACATTTCGTAGTCGGCAGGATTCGAACCTGCGCGGGGAGACCCCAACAGATTTCTAGTCTGTCGACTTAACCGCTCGGCCACGACTACCGCATTTTTCAATATAAACTTAGTTGATCTACTCCTTCCAGACAGTGGTGTATTTGACAAAAACGTTTCGTAGTCGGCAGGATTCGAACCTGCGCGGGGAGACCCCAACAGATTTCTAGTCTGTCGCCTTAACCACTCGGCCACGACTACTGTATGTTGTAAGTTGTACCTAGTTGATCCATTAATATAAGACAGTGCAGTATCTGACAAAAACATTTCGTAGTCGGCAGGATTCAAACCTGCGCGGGGAGACCCCAACATATTTCAACTCTGTCGCCTTAACCGCTCTGCCACGACTACTGTATGTTGTAAATTATACCTAGTTGATCTACTTCTATAGGACAGTGCAGTATTTGACAAAAAACGTTTCGCAGTCGGCAGGATTCGAACCTGCGCGGGGAGACCCCAACAGATTTCTAGTCTGTCGCCTTAACCGCTCGGCCACGACTACTGTATGTTGTAATTTGTACCTAGTTGATCTACTCATATAAGACAGTGCAGTATCTGACAAAAACATTTCGTAGTTGGCAGGATTCGAACCTGCGCGGGGAGACCCCAACAGATTTCTAGTCTGTCGCCTTAACCGCTCGGCCACGACTACTGTATGTTGTAATTTATACCTAGTTGATCTACTCCTATAGGACAGTGCAGTATTTGACTAAAAACGTTTCGTAGTCGGCAGGATTCACACCTGCGCGTGGAGATCCCAACAGATTTCTAGTCTGTCGCCTTAACCGCTCGGCCACGACTACTGTATGTTGTAATTTGTACCTAGATGATCTACTCATATAAGACAGTGCAGTATTTGACAAAAACAATTCGTAGTCGGCAGGATTCGAACCTGCGCGGGGAGACCCCAACAGATTTCTAGTCTGTCGCCTTAACCGCTCGGCCACGACTACCGCATTTTTCAATATAAAATTAGTTGATCTACTCCTTCCAGACAGTGGTGTATTTGACAAAAACGTTTCGTAGTCGGCAGGATTCGAACCAGCGCGGGGAGACCCCAACAGATTTCTAGTCTGTCGCCTTAACCGCTCTGCCACGACTACTGTATGTTGTAAATTATACCTAGTTGATCTACTCATATAAGACAGTGCAGTATCTGACAAAAACATTTCGTAGTCGGCAGGATTCGAACCTGCGCGGGAGACCCCAATAAATTTCTAGTCTGTCTTCTTAACCGCTCGGTCACGACTGTAATTTGTACCTAGTTGATCTACTCATATAAGGCAGTGCAGTATCTGACAAAAACGTTTCGTAGTCGGCAGGATTTGAACGTGCGCGGGGAGACCCCAACAGATTTCTAGTCTGTCGCCTTAACCGCTCGGCCACGACTACTGTATGTTTTAATTTATACCTAGTTGATCTACTCCTATAGGACAGTGCAGTATTTGACAAAAACATTTCGTAGTCGGCAGGATTCGAACCTGCGCGGGAAGACCCCAACAGATTTGTAGTCTGTCGCCTTAACCGCTCTGCCACGACTACTGTATGTTGTAAATTATACCTAGTTGATCTACTTCTATAGGACAGTGCACTATTTGACAAAAAACGTTTCGTAGTCGGCAGGATTCGAACCTGCGCGGGAAGACCCCAACAGATGTGTAGTCTGTCGCCTTAACCGCTCTGCCACGACTACTGTATGTTGTAAATTATACCTAGTTGATCTACTTCTATAGGACAGTGCAGTATTTGACAAAAAACGTTTCGTAGTCGGCAGGATTCGAACCTGCGCGGGGAGACCCCAACAGATTTCTAGTCTGTCGCCTTAACCGCTCTGCCACGACTACTGTATGTTGTAATTTGTACCTAGTTGATCTACTCATATAAGACAGTGCATTATCTGACAAAAACATTCCGTAGTCGGCAGGATTCGACCCTGCGCGGGAAGACCCCAACATATTTCAACTCTGTCGCCTTAACCGCTCTGCCACGACTACTGTATGTTGTAATTTATACCTAGTTGATCTACTCTTATAGGACAGTGCAGTATTTGACTAAAAACGTTTCGTAGTCGGCAGGATTCAAACCTGCGCGTGGAGATCCCAACAGATTTCTAGTCTGTCGCCTTAACCGCTCTGCCACGACAACTGTATGTTGTAAATTATACCTAGTTGATCTACTCATATAAGACAGTACAGTATTTGACAAAAACATTTCGTGGTCGGCAGGATTCGAACCTGCGCGGGGAGACCCCAACAGATTTCTAGTGTGTCGCCTTAACCGCTCGGTCACGACTACTGCATGTTGTAATTTATACCTAGTTGATCTACTCCTATAGGACAGTGCAGTATTTGACAAAAAACGTTTCGTAGTCGGCAGGATTCGAACCTGCGCGGGGAGACCCCAACAGATTTCTAGTCTGTCGCCTTAACCGCTCGGCCAACGACTACTGTATGTTGTAATTTATACCTAGTTGATCTACTCCTATAGGACAGTGCAGTATTTGACAAAAACGTTTCGTAGTCGGCAGGATTCGAACCTGCGCGGGGAGACCCCAACAGATTTCTAGTCTGTCACCTTAACCGCTCGGCCACGACTACAGTATGTTGTAATTTATACCCAGTTGATCTACTCCTATAGGACAGTGCAGTATTTGACAAAAAACGTTTCGTAGTCGGCAGGATTCGAACCTGCGCGGGGAGACCCCAACAAATTTCTAGTCTGTCGCCTTAACCGTTCGGCCACGACTACAGTATGTTGTAATTTGTACCTTGTTGATCTACTTCTATAGGACAGTGCAGTATTTGACAAAAAACGTTTCGTAGTCGGCAGGATTCGAACCTGCACGGGGAGACCACAACAGATTTCTAGTCTGTCGCCTTAACCGCTCGGCCACGACTACTGTATGTTGTAATTTGTACCTAGTTGATCTACTCATATAAGACAGTGCATTATCTGACAAAAACATTTCGTAGTCGGCAGGATTCGAACCTGCGCGGGAAGACCCCAACAGATTTCAACTCTGTCGCCTTAACCGCTCTGCCACGACTACAGTATGTTGTAAATTATACCTAGTTGATCTACTTCTATAGGACAGTGCAGTATTTGACAAAAAACGTTTCGTAGTCGGCAGGATTCGAACCTGCGCGGGGAGACCACAACAGATTTCTAGTCTGTTGCCTTAACCGCTCGGCCACGACTACTGTATCTTGTAATTTGTACCTAGTTGATCTACTCATATAAGACAGTGCATTATCTGACAAAAACATTCCGTAGTCGGCAGGATTCGAACCTGCGCGGGAAGACCCCAACATATTTCAACTCTGTCGCCTTAACGGCTCTGCCACGACTACTGTATGTTGTAAATTATACCTAGTTGATCTACTCATTGAAGACAGTGCAGTATATGACAAAAACATTTCGTAGTCGGCAGGATTCGAACCTGCGCGGGAAGACCCCAACAGATTTGTAGTCTGTCGCCTTAACCGCTCGGCCACGACTACTGTATGTTGTAATTTGTACCTAGTTTATCTACTCATATAAGACAGTGCAGTATTTGACCAAAACAATTCGTAGTCGGCAGGATTCGAACCTGCGCGGGGAGACCCCAACAGATTTCTAGTCTGTCGCCTTAACCGCTCGGCCACGACTACCGCATTTTTCAATATAAACTTAGTTGATCTACTCCTTCCAGACAGTGGTGTATTTGACAAAAACGTTTCGTAGTCGGCAGGATTCGAACCTGCGCGGGGAGACCCCAACAGATTTCTAGTCTGTCGCCTTAACCGCTCGGCCACGACTACTGTATGTTGTAATTTGTACCTAGTTGATCCACTCATATAAGACAGTGCAGTATCTGACAAAAACATTTCGTAGTCGGCAGGATTCGAACCTGCGCGGGGAGACACCAACAGATTTCAACTCTGTCGCCTTAACCGCTCTGCCACGACTACTGTATGTTGTAAATTATACCTAGTTGATCTACTTCTATAGGACAGTGCAGTATTTGACAAAAAACGTTTCGTAGTCGGCAGGATTCGAACCTGCGCGGGGAGACCCCAACAGATTTCTAGTCTGTCGCCTTAACCGCTCGGCCACGACTACTGTATGTTGTAATTTGTACCTAGTTGATCTACTCCTATAAGACAGTGCAGTATTTGACAAAAAATATTCGCAGTCGGCAGGATTCGAACGTGCGCGGGGAGACCCCAACATATTTCTAGTCTGTCGCCTTAACCGCTCGGCCACGACTACTGTATGTTGTAATTTATACCTAGTTGATCTACTCCTATAGGACAGTGCAGTATTTGACTAAAAACGTTTCGTAGTCGGCAGGATTCACACCTGCGCGTGGAGATCCCAACAGATTTCTAGTCTGTCGCCTTAACCGCTCGGCCACGACTACTGTATGTTGTAATTTGTACCTAGATGATCTACTCATATAAGACTGTGCAGTATTTGACAAAAACAATTCGTAGTCGGCAGGATTCGAACCTGCGCGGAGAGACCCCAACATATTTCTAGTCTGTCGCCTTAACCGCTCGGCCACGACTACCGCATTTTTCAATATAAACTTAGTTGATCTACTCCTTCCAGACAGTGGTGTATTTGACAAAAACGTTTCGTAGTCGGCAGGATTCGAACCTGCGCGGGGAGACCCCAACAGATTTCTAGTCTGTCTCCTTAACCGCTCTGCCACGACTACTGTATGTTGTAAATTATACCTAGTTGATCTACTCATATAAGACAGTGCAGTATCTGACAAAAACATTTCGTAGTCGGCAGGATTCGAACCTGCGCGGGAGACCCCAATAAATTTCTAGTCTGTCTTCTTAACCGCTCGGTCACGACTGTAATTTGTACCTAGTTGATCTACTCATATAAGGCAGTGCAGTATCTGACAAAAACTTTTCGTAGTCGGCAGGATTCGAACCTGCGCGGGAAGACCCCAACAGATTTGTAGTCTGTCGCCTTAACCGCTCTGCCACGACTACTGTATGTTGTAAATTATACCTAGTTGATCTACTCATATAAGACAGTGCAGTATTTGACAAAAACATTTCGTAGTCGGCAGGATTCGAACCTGCGCGGGAAGACCCCAACAGATTTGTAGTCTGTCGCCTTAACCGCTCTGCCACGACTACTGTATGTTGTAAATTATACCTAGTTGATCTACTTCTATAGGACAGTGCACTATTTGACAAAAAACGTTTCGTAGTCGGCAGGATTCGAACCTGCGCGGGAAGACCCCAACAGATTTGTAGTCTGTCGCCTTAACCGCTCTGCCACGACTACTGTATGTTGTAAATTATACCTAGTTGATCTACTTCTATAGGACAGTGCAGTATTTGACAAAAAACGTTTCGTAGTCGGCAGGATTCGAACCTGCGCGGGGAGACCCCAACAGATTTCTAGTCTGTCGCCTTAACCGCTCTGCCACGACTACTGTATGTTGTAATTTGTACCTAGTTGATCTACTCATATAAGACAGCGCATTATCTGACAAAAAACATTCCGTAGTCGGCAGGATTCGAACCTGCGCGGGAAGACCCCAACATATTTCAACTCTGTCGCCTTAACCGCTCTGCCACGACTACTGTATGTTGTAATTTATACCTAGTTGATCTACTCTTATAGGACAGTGCAGTATTTGACTAAAAACGTTTCGTAGTCGGCAGGATTCAAACCTGCGCGTGGAGACCCCAACAGATTTCTAGTCTGTCGCCTTAACCGCTCTGCCACGACTACTGTATGTTGTAAATTATACCTAGTTGATCTACTCATATAAGACAGTACAGTATTTGACAAAAACATTTCGTGGTCGGCAGGATTCGAACCTGCGCGGGGAGACCCCAACAGATTTCTAGTCTGTCGCCTTAACCGCTCGGTCACGACTACTGCATGTTGTAATTTATACCTAGTTGATCTACTCCTATAGGACAGTGCAGTATTTGACAAAAAACGTTTCGTAGTCGGCAGGATTCGAACCTGCGCGGGGAGACCCCAACATATTTCTAGTCTGTCGCCTTAACCGCTCGGCCAACGACTACTGTATGTTGTAATTTATACCTAGTTGATCTACTCCTATAGGACAGTGCAGTATTTGACAAAAACGTTTCGTAGTCGGCAGGATTCGAACCTGCGCGGGGAGACCCCAACAGATTTCTAGTCTGTCACCTTAACCGCTCGGCCACGACTACAGTATGTTGTAATTTATACCTAGTTGATCTACTCCTATAGGACAGTGCAGTATTTGACAAAAAACGTTTCGTAGTCGGCAGGATTCGAACCTGCGCGGGGAGACCGCAACAAATTTCTAGTCTGTCGCCTTAACCGTTCGGCCACGACTACAGTATGTTGTAATTTGTACCTTGTTGATCTACTTCTATAGGACAGTGCAGTATTTGACAAAAAACGTTTCGTAGTCGGCAGGATTCGAAACTGCACGGGGAGACCACAACAGATTTCTAGTCTGTCGCCTTAACCGCTCGGCCACGACTACTGTATGTTGTAATTTGTACCTAGTTGATCTACTCCTATAAGACAGTGCAGTATTTGACACAAAATATTCGCAGTCGGCAGGATTCGAACGTGCGCGGGGAGACCCCAACAGATTTCTAGTCTGTCGCCTTAACCGCTCGGCCACGACTACTGTATGTTGTAATTTATACCTAGTTGATCTACTCCTATAGGACAGTGCAGTATTTGACTAAAAACGTTTCGTAGTCGGCAGGATTCACACCTGCGCGTGGAGATCCCAACAGATTTCTAGTCTGTCGCCTTAACCGCTCGGCCACGACTACTGTATGTTGTAATTTGTACCTAGATGATCTACTCATATAAGACTGTGCAGTATTTGACAAAAACAATTCGTAGTCGGCAGGATTCGAACCTGCGCGGGGAGACCCCAACAGATTTCTAGTCTGTCGCCTTAACCGCTCGGCCACGACTACCGCATTTTTCAATATAAACTTAGTTGATCTACTCCTTCCAGACAGTGGTGTATTTGACAAAAACGTTTCGTAGTCGGCAGGATTCGAACCTGCGCGGGGAGACCCCAACAGATTTCTAGTCTGTCTCCTTAACCGCTCTGCCACGACTACTGTATGTTGTAAATTATACCTAGTTGATCTACTCATATAAGACAGTGCAGTATCTGACAAAAACATTTCGTAGTCGGCAGGATTCGAACCTGCGCGGGAGACCCCAATAAATTTCTAGTCTGTCTTCTTAACCGCTCGGTCACGACTGTAATTTGTACCTAGTTGATCTACTCATATAAGGCAGTGCAGTATCTGACAAAAACTTTTCGTAGTCGGCAGGATTCGAAACCTGCGCGGGGAGACCCCAACAGATTTCAACTCTGTCGCCTTAACCGCTCTGCCCCGACTACTGTATGTTGTAAATTATACCTAGTTGATCTACTCATATAAGACAGTGCAGTATTTGACAAAAACATTTCGTAGTCGGCAGGATTCGAACCTGCGCGGGAAGACCCCAACAGATTTGTAGTCTGTCGCCTTAACCGCTCTGCCACGACTACTGTATGTTGTAAATTATACCTAGTTGATCTACTTCTATAGGACAGTGCACTATTTGACAAAAAACGTTTCGTAGTCGGCAGGATTCGAACCTGCGCGGGAAGACCCCAACAGATTTGTAGTCTGTCGCCTTAACCGCTCTGCCACGACTACTGTATGTTGTAAATTATACCTAGTTGATCTACTTCTATAGGACAGTGCAGTATTTGACAAAAAACGTTTCGTAGTCGGCAGGATTCGAACCTGCGCGGGAAGACCCCAACATATTTCAACTCTGTCGCCTTAACCGCTCTGCCACGACTACTGTATGTTGTAATTTATACCTAGTTGATCTACTCTTATAGGACAGTGCAGTATTTGACTAAAAACATTTCGTAGTCGGCAGGATTCAAACCTGCGCGTGGAGACCCCAACAGATTTCTAGTCTGTCGCCTTAACCGCTCTGCCACGACTACTGTATGTTGTAAATTATACCTAGTTGATCTACTCATATAAGACAGTACAGTATTTGACAACAACATTTCGTGGTCGGCAGGATTCGAACCTGCGCGGGGAGACCCCAACAGATTTCTAGTCTGTCGCCTTAACCGCTCGGTCACGACTACTGCATGTTGTAATTTATACCTAGTTGATCTACTCCTATAGGACAGTGCAGTATTTGACAAAAAACGTTTCGTAGTCGGCAGGATTCGAACCTGCGCGGGGAGACCCCAACATATTTCTAGTCTGTCGCCTTAACCGCTCGGCCAACGACTACTGTATGTTGTAATTTATACCTAGTTGATCTACTCCTATAGGACAGTGCAGTATTTGACAAAAACGTTTCGTAGTCGGCAGGATTCGAACCTGCGCGGGGAGACCCCAACAGATTTCTAGTCTGTCACCTTAACCGCTCGGCCACGACTACAGTATGTTGTAATTTATACCTAGTTGATCTACTCCTATAGGACAGTGCAGTATTTGACAAAAAACGTTTCGTAGTCGGCAGGATTCGAACCTGCGCGGGGAGACCCCAACAAATTTCTAGTCTGTCGCCTTAACCGTTCGGCCACGACTACAGTATGTTGTAATTTGTACCTTGTTGATCTTCTTCTATAGGACAGTGCAGTATTTGACAAAAAACGTTTCGTAGTCGGCAGGATTCGAAACTGCACGGGGAGACCACAACAGATTTCTAGTCTGTCGCCTTAACCGCTCGGCCACGACTACTGTATGTTGTAATTTGTACCTAGTTGATCTACTCATATAAGACAGTGCATTATCTGACAAAAACATTTCGTAGTCGGCAGGATTCGAACCTGCGCGGGAAGACCCCAACAGATTTCAACTCTGTCGCCTTAACCGCTCTGCCACGACTACTGTATGTTGTAAATTATACCTAGTTGATCTACTTCTATAGGACAGTGCTGTATTTGACAAAAAACGTTTCGTAGTCGGCAGGATTCGAACCTGCGCGGGGAGACCACAACAGATTTCTAGTCTGTCGCCTTAACCGCTCGGCCACGACTACTGTATGTTGTAATTTGTACCTAGTTGATCTACTCATATAAGACAGTGCATTATCTGACAAAAACATTACGTAGTCGGCAGGATTCGAACCTGCGCGGGAAGACCCCAACATATTTCAACTCTGTCGCCTTAACGGCTCTGCCACGACTACTGTATGTTGTAAATTATACCTAGTTGATCTACTCATTTAAGACAGTGCAGTATATGACAGAAACATTTCGTAGTCGGCAGGATTCGAATCTGCGCGGGAAGACCCCAACAGATTTGTAGTCTGTCGCCTTAACCGCTCGGTCACGACTACTGCATGTTGTAATTTATACCTAGTTGATCTACTCCTATAGGACAGTGCAGTATTTGACAAAAAAACGTTTCGTAGTCGGCAGGATTCGAACCTGCGCGGGGAGACCCCAACAGATTTCTAGTCTGTCGCCTTAACCGCTCGGCCACGACTACAGCATGTTGTAATTTGTACCTTGTTGATCTGCTTATATAAGACAGTGCAGTATCTGACAAAAACATTTCGTAGTCGGCAGGATTCGAACCTGCGCGGAAAGACCCCAACAGATTTCAACTCTGTCGCCTTAACCGCTCTGCCACGACTACTGCATGTTGTAATTTATACCTAGATGATCTACTCCTATAAGACAGTGCAGTATCTGACAAAAAATATTCGTAGTCGGCAGGATTCGATCCTGCGCGGGGAGACCCCAACAGATTTCAAGTCTGTCGCCTTAACCACTCGGCCACGACTGCCGTATTTTACAATTTAAACGTATTTGATCTACTCGTATAAGACAGTGAAGTATTTGACAAAATCATTTCGTAGTCGGCAGGATACGAACCTTCGCGGGGAGACCCCAACAGATTTCAAGTCTGTCGCCTTAACCACTCTGCCACGACTACGCTATGTTGTAATTTATACCTAGTTGATCTATCTATTCCTATAAGACAGTGCAGTATCTGACAAAACATTTCGTAGTCGGCAGGATTCGAACCTGCGCGTGGAGACCCCTACATATTTCAAGTCTGTCCCCTTAACCACTCGGCCACGACTACTGTATGTTGTAATATATACCTAGTTGATCTATCTATCTATCTATCTATTCCTATAATACAGTGCAGTATCTGACAACACATTTCGTAGTCGGCAGGATTCGAACCTGCGCGGGGAGACTCCAACAGATTTCTAGTCTGTCCCCTTAACCGCTCGGCCACGACTACCGTATTTTTACAATTTAAACCTAGTTGACCTATACTCGTGTAATACAGTGCAGTATTTGACAAAACATTTCGTAGTCGGCAGAATTCTATTCTACGCGGGAGGACCCCAACAGATTTCAAGTCTGTCGCCTTAACCACTCGGACACGACTGCCGTATTTTACAATTTAAACCTAGTTGATCTACTCGTATAAGACAGTGAAGTATTCGACAAAATCATTTCGTAGTCGGCAGAATTCGAACCTGCGCGGAAAGACCCCAACAGATTTCTAGTCTGTCGCCTTAACCGCTCGGCCACGACTGCCGTATTTTACAATTTAAACCTAGTTGATCTACTCGTATAATACAGTGAAGAATTTGACAAAACATTTCGTAGTCGGCAGGATTTGAACCTGCGCGGGGAGCCCCCAACAGATTTCAAGTCTGTCGCCTTAAGCAATCGGCCACGACTACGGTATATTGTAATTTATACCTAGTTGATCTATCTATTCCTATAAGACAGTGCAGTATCTGACAAAACATTTCGTAGTCGGCAGGATTCGAACCTGCGCGGGGAGACCCCAACAGATTTCAAGTCTGTCGCCTTAACCACTCGGCCGCGACTGCCGTATTTTACAATTTAAACCTATTTGATCTACTCGTATAAGACAGTGAAGTATTTGACAAAATCATTTTGTAGTCGGCAGGATTCGAACCTGCGCGGGGAGACCCCAACAGATTTCAAGTCTGTCGCCTTAACCACTCGGCCACGACTACGGTATCTTCTAATTTATACCTAGTTGATCTATCTATTCCTATAAGACAATGCAGTATCTGACAAAACATTTCGTAGTCAGCAGGATTGGAACCGGCGCGTGGAGACCCCAACAGATTTCAAGTCTGTCGCCTTAACCACTCTGCCACGACTACTGTATGTTGTAATTTGTACCTAGTTGATCTACTCATTTAAGACAGTGCAGTATATGACAAAAACATTTCGTAGTCGGCAGGATTCGAACCTGCGCGGGAAGACCCCAACAGATTTCTAGTCTGTCGCCTTAACCGCTCTGCCACGACTACTGTATGTTGCAATGTGTACCTAGTTGATCTACTCATTTAAGACAGTGCAGTATATGACAAAAACATTTCGTAGTCGGCAGGATTCGAACCTGCGCGGGAAGACCCCAACAGATTTCTAGTCTGTCGCCTTAACCGCTCGGCCACGACTACCGCATTTTTCAATATAAACTTAGTTGATCTACTCCTTCCAGACAGTGGTGTATTTGACAACAACGTTTCGTAGTCGGCAGGATTCGAACCTGCGCGGGGAGACCCCAACAGATTTCTAGTCTGTCGCCTTAACCGCTCGGCCACGACTACTGTATGTTGTAATTTATACCTAGTTGATCTACTCCTATAGGACAGTGCAGTATTTGACAAAAAACGTTTCGTAGTCGGCAGGATTCGAACCTGCGCGGGGAGACCCCAACAGATTTCTAGTCTGTCGCCTTAACCACTCGGCCACGACTACGGTATCTTCTAATTTATACCTAGTTGATCTATCTATTCCTATAAGACAATGCAGTATCTGACAAAACATTTCGTAGTCAGCAGGATTCGAACCGGCGCGTGGAGACCCCAACAGATTTCAAGTCTGTCGCCTTAACCACTCTGCCACGACTACTGTATGTTGTAATTTGTACCTAGTTGATCTACTCATTTAAGACAGTGCAGTATATGACAAAAACATTTCGTAGTCGGCAGGATTCGAACCTGCGCGGGAAGACCCCAACAGATTTCTAGTCTGTCGCCTTAACCGCTCTGCCACGACTACTGTATGTTGCAATTTGTACCTAGTTGATCTACTCATTTAAGACAGTGCAGTATATGACAACAACATTTCGTAGTCGGCAGGATTCGAACCTGCGCGGGAAGACCCCAACAGATTTCTAGTCTGTCGCCTTAACCGCTCAGCCACGACTACCGCATTTTTCAATATAAACTTAGTTGATCTACTCCTTCCAGACAGTGGTGTATTTGACAACAACGTTTCGTAGTCGGCAGGATTCGAACCTGCGCGGGGAGACCCCAACAGATTTCTAGTCTGTCGCCTTAACCGCTCGGCCACGACTACTGTATGTTGTAATTTATACCTAGTTGATCTACTCCTATAGGACAGTGCAGTATTTGACAAAAAACGTTTCGTAGTCGGCAGGATTCGAACCTGCGCGGGGAGACCCCAACAGATTTCTAGTCTGTCGCCTTAA
This sequence comes from Crossaster papposus, assembly GCA_037893245.1. NCBI lineage: Eukaryota > Metazoa > Echinodermata > Asteroidea > Velatida > Solasteridae > Crossaster > Crossaster papposus. Next base: position 251,633 of record JBAIAA010001345.1, read on the forward strand.
CCGCTCGGCCACGACTACTGTATGTTGTAATTTGTACCTAGTTGATCTACTCATATAAGACAGTGCAGTATCTGACAAAAACATTTCGTAGTCGGCAGGATTCGAACCTGTGCGGGGAGACCCCAACAGATTTCTAGTCTGTCGCCTTAACCGCTCGGCCACGACTACAGTATGTTGTAATTTGTACCTTGTTGATCTGCTCATATAAGACAGTGCAGTATCTGACAAAAACATTTCGTAGTCGGCAGGATTCGAACCTGCGCGGAAAGACCCCAACAGATTTCAACTCTGTCGCCTTAACCGCTCTGCCACGACTACTGCATGTTGTAATTTATACCTAGATGATCTACTCCTATAAGACAGTGCAGTATTTGACAAAAAAATATTCGTAGTCGGCAGGATTCGAACGTGCGCGGGGAGACCCCAACAGATTTCTAGTCTGTCGCCTTAACCGCTTGGCCACGACTACTGTATGTTGTAATTTGTACTTTGTTGATCTATTCATATAAGACATTGCAGTGTCTGGCAAAAACATTTCGTAGTCGGCAGGATTCGAACCTGCGCGGGGAGACCTCAACAGATTTCTAGTCTGTCGCCTTAACCGCTCGGCCACGACTACTGTATGTTGTAATTTATACCTAGTTGATCTACTCCTATAGGACAGTGCAGTATTTGACTAAAAACGTTTCGTAGTCGGCAGGATTCGAACCGGCGCGTGGAGACCCCAACAGATTTCCAGTCTGTCGCCTTAACCGCTCGGCCACGACTACTGTATGTTGTAATTTGTACCTAGTTGATCTACTCATTTAAGACAGTGCAGTATATGACAAAAACATTTCGTAGTCGGCAGGATTCGAACCTGCGCGGGAAGACCCCAACAGATTTCTAGTCTGTCGCCTTAACCGCTCGGCCACGACTACCGCATTTTTCAATATAAACTTAGTTGATCTACTCCTTCCAGACAGTGGTGTATTTTACAACAACGTTTCGTAGTCGGCAGGATTCGTACCTGCGCGGGGAGACCCCAACAGATTTCTAGTCTGTCGCCTTAACCGCTCGGCCACGACTACTGTATGTTGTAATTTATACCTAGTTGATCTACTCCTATAGGACAGTGCAGTATTTGACAAAAAACGTTTCGTAGTCGGCAGGATTCGAACCTGCGCGGGGAGACCCCAACAGAATTCTAGTCTGTCGCCTTAACCGCTCGGCCACGACTACTGTATGTTGTAATTTGTACCTAGTTGATCCACTCATATAAGACAGTGCAGTATCTCACAAAAACATTTCGTAGTCGGCAGGATTCGAACCTGCGCGGGGAGACCCCAACAGATTTCAACTCTGTCGCCTTAACCGCTCTGCCACGACTACTGTATGTTGTAAATTATACCTAGTTGATCTACTTCTATAGGACAGTGCAGTATTTGACAAAAACTATTCGCAGTCGGCAGGATTCGAACGTGCGCGGGGAGACCCCAACAGATTTCTAGTCTGTCGCCTTAACCGCTCGGCCACGACTACTGTATGTTGTAATTTATACCTAGTTGATCTACTCCTATAGGACAGTGCAGTATTTGACTAAAAACGTTTCGTAGTCGGCAGGATTCACACCTGCGCGTGGAGATCCCAACAGATTTCTAGTCTGTCGCCTTAACCGCTCGGCCACGACTACTGTATGTTGTAATTTGTACCTAGTTGATCTACTCATATAAGACAGTGCAGTATTTGACAAAAACAATTCGTAATCGGCAGGATTCGAACCGGCGCGGGGAGACCCCAACAGATTTCTAGTCTGTCGCCTTAACCGCTCGGCCACGACTACCGCATTTTTCAATATAAACTTAGTTGATCTACTCCTTCCAGACAGTGGTGTATTTGACAAAAACGTTTCGTAGTCGGCAGGATTCGAACCTGCGCGGGGAGACCCCAACAGATTTCTAGTCTGTCGCCTTAACCGCTCGGCCACGACTACTGTATGTTGTAATTTATACCTAGTTGATCTACTCCTATAGGACAGTGCAGTATTTGACAAAAAACGTTTCGTAGTCGGCAGGATTCGAACCTGCGCGGGGAGACCCCAACAGATTTCTAGTCTGTCGCCTTAACCGCTCGGCCACGACTACTGTATGTTGTAATTTGTACCTAGTTGATCTACTCATATACGACAGTGCAGTATCTGACAAAAACATTTCGTAGTCGGCAGGATTCGAACCTGCACGGGGAGACCCCGACAGATTTCTAGTCTGTCGCCTTAACCGCTCGGTCACGACTACTGCATGTTGTAATTTATACCTAGTTGATCTACTCCTATAGGACAGTGCAGTATTTGACAAAAAACGTTTCGTAGTCGGCAGGATTCGAACCTGCGCGGGGAGACCCCAACAGATATCTAGTTTGTCGCATTAACCGCTCGGCCACGACTACTGTATGTTGTAATTTATACCTAGTTGATCTACTCCTATAGGACAGTGCAGTATTTGACAAACAATATTCGGAGTCGGCAGGATTCGAACGTGCGCGGGGAGACCCCAACAGATTTCTAGTCTGTCGCCTTAACCGCTCGGCCACGACTACTGTATGTTGTAATTTGTACCTTGTTGATCTACTCATATAAGACATTGCAGTGTCTGGCAAAAACATTTCGTAGTCGGCAGGATTAGAACCTGCGCGGGGAGACCCCAAAAGATTTCAACTCTGTCGCCTTAACCGCTCTGCCACGACTACTGTATGCTGTAAATTATACCTAGTTGATCTACTTCTATAGGACAGTGCAGTATTTGACAAAAAACGTTTCGTAGTCGGCAGGATTCGAACCTGCGCGGGGAGACCCCAACAGATTTCTAGTCTGTCGCCTTAACCGCTCGGCCACGACTACTGTATGTTGTAATTTATACCTAGTTGATCTACTCCTATAGGACAGTGCAGTATTTGACAAAAACATTTCGTAGTCGGCAGGATTCGAACCTGCGCGGGGAGACCCCAACAGATTTCTAGTCTGTCGCCTTAACCGCTCTGCCACGGCTACTGCATGTTGTAAATTATACCTAGATGATCTACTCCTATAAGACAGTGCAGTATTTGACAAACAATATTCGTAGTCGGCAGGATTCGAACGTGTGCGGGGAGACCCCAACAGATTTCTAGTCTGTCGCCTTAACCGCTCGGCCACGACTACTGTATGTTGTAATTTGTACCTTGTTGATCTACTCATATAAGACATTGCAGTGTCTGGCAAAAACATTTCGTAGTCGGCAGGATTCGAACCTGCGCGGGGAGACCCCAACAGATTTCTAGTCTGTCGCCTTAACCGCTCGGCCACGACTACTGCATGTTGGAATTTATACCTAGTTGATCTACTTCTATAGGACAGTGCAGTATTTGACAAAAAAATATTCGCAGTCGGCAGGATTCGAACGTGCGCGGGGAGACCCCAACAGATTTCTAGTCTGTCGCCTTAACCGCTCGGCCACGACTACTGTATGTTGTAATTTATACCTAGTTGATCTACTCCTATAGGACAGTGCAGTATTTGACTAAAAACGTTTCGTAGTCGGCAGGATTCACACCTGCGCGTGGAGATCCCAACAGATTTCTAGTCTGTCGCCTTAACCGCTCGGCCACGACTACTGTATGTTGTAATTTGTACCTAGTTGATCTACTCATATAAGACAGTGCAGTATTTGACAAAAACAATTCGTAGTCGGCAGGATTCGAACCGGCGCGGGGAGACCCCAACAGATTTCTAGTCTGTCGCCTTAACCGCTCGGCCACGACTACCGCATTTTTCAATATAAACTTAGTTGATCTACTCCTTCCAGACAGTGGTGTATTTGACAAAAACGTTTCGTAGTCGGCAGGATTCGAACCTGCGCGTGGAGACCCCAACAGATTTCTAGTCTGTCGCCTTAACCGCTCGGCCACGACTACTGTATGTTGTAATTTGTACCTAGTTGATCTACTCATATAAGACAGTGCAGTATTTGACAAAAACAATTCGTAGTCGGCAGGATTCGAACCGGCGCGGGGAGACCCCAACAGATTTCTAGTCTGTCGCCTTAACCGCTCGGCCACGACTACCGCATTTTTCAATATAAACTTAGTTGATCTACTCCTTCCAGACAGTGGTGTATTTGACAAAAACGTTTCGTAGTCGGCAGGATTCGAACCTGCGCGGGGAGACCCCAACAGATTTCTAGTCTGTCGCCTTAACCGCTCGGCCACGACTACTGTATGTTGTAATTTATACCTAGTTGATCTACTCCTATAGGACAGTGCAGTATTTGACAAAAAACGTTTCGTAGTCGGCAGGATTCGAACCTGCGCGGGGAGACCCCAACAGATTTCTAGTCTGTCGCCTTAACCGCTCGGCCACGACTACTGTATGTTGTAATTTGTACCTAGTTGATCTACTCCTATAGGACAGTGCAGTATTTGACTAAAAACGTTTCGTAGTCGGCAGGATTCACACCTGCGCGTGGAGATCCCAACAGATTTCTAGTCTGTCGCCTTAACCGCTCGGCCACGACTACTGTATGTTGTAATTTGTACCTAGTTGATCTACTCATATAAGACAGTGCAGTATTTGACAAAAACAATTCGTAATCGGCAGGATTCGAACCGGCGCGGGGAGACCCCAACAGATTTCTAGTCTGTCGCCTTAACCGCTCGGCCACGACTACCGCATTTTTCAATATAAACTTAGTTGATCTACTCCTTCCAGACAGTGGTGTATTTGACAAAAACGTTTCGTAGTCGGCAGGATTCGAACCTGCGCGGGGAGACCCCAACAGATTTCTAGTCTGTCGCCTTAACCGCTCGGCCACGACTACTGTATGTTGTAATTTATACCTAGTTGATCTACTCCTATAGGACAGTGCAGTATTTGACAAAAAACGTTTCGTAGTCGGCAGGATTCGAACCTGCGCGGGGAGACCCCAACAGATTTCTAGTCTGTCGCCTTAACCGCTCGGCCACGACTACTGTATGTTGTAATTTGTACCTAGTTGATCTACTCATATACGACAGTGCAGTATCTGACAAAAACATTTCGTAGTCGGCAGGATTCGAACCTGCACGGGGAGACCCCGACAGATTTCTAGTCTGTCGCCTTAACCGCTCGGTCACGACTACTGCATGTTGTAATTTATACCTAGTTGATCTACTCCTATAGGACAGTGCAGTATTTGACAAAAAACGTTTCGTAGTCGGCAGGATTCGAACCTGCGCGGGGAGACCCCAACAGATATCTAGTTTGTCGCATTAACCGCTCGGCCACGACTACTGTATGTTGTAATTTATACCTAGTTGATCTACTCCTATAGGACAGTGCAGTATTTGACAAAAACGTTTCGTAGTCGGCAGGATTCGAACCTGCGCGGGGAGACCCCAACAGATTTCTAGTCTGTCGCCTTAACCGCTCTGCCACGACTACTGTATGTTGTAATTTGTACCTTCTTGATCTACTCATATAAGACAGTGCAGTACCTGACAACAACATTTCGTAGTCGGCAGGATTCGAACCTGCGCGGGGGGACCCCAACAGATTTCTAGTCTGTCGCCTTAACCGCTCTGCCACGACTACTGCATGTTGTAAATTATACCTAGATGATCTACTCCTATAAGACAGTGCAGTATTTGACAAACAATATTCGTAGTCGGCAGGATTCGAACGTGCGCGGGGAGACCCCAACAGATTTCTAGTCTGTCGCCTTAACCGCTCGGCCACGACTACTGTATGTTGTAATTTGTACCTTGTTGATCTACTCATATAAGACATTGCAGTGTCTGGCAAAAACATTTCGTAGTCGGCAGGATTAGAACCTGCGCGGGGAGACCCCAAAAGATTTCAACTCTGTCGCCTTAACCGCTCTGCCACGACTACTGTATGCTGTAAATTATACCTAGTTGATCTACTTCTATAGGACAGTGCAGTATTTGACAAAAAACGTTTCGTAGTCGGCAGGATTCGAACCTGCGCGGGGAGACCCCAACAGATTTCTAGTCTGTCGCCTTAACCGCTCGGCCACGACTACTGTATGTTGTAATTTATACCTAGTTGATCTACTCCTATAGGACAGTGCAGTATTTGACAAAAACATTTCGTAGTCGGCAGGATTCGAACCTGCGCGGGGAGACCCCAACAGATTTCTAGTCTGTCGCCTTAACCGCTCTGCCACGGCTACTGCATGTTGTAAATTATACCTAGATGATCTACTCCTATAAGACAGTGCAGTATTTGACAAACAATATTCGTAGTCGGCAGGATTCGAACGTGTGCGGGGAGACCCCAACAGATTTCTAGTCTGTCGCCTTAACCGCTCGGCCACGACTACTGTATGTTGTAATTTGTACCTTGTTGATCTACTCATATAAGACATTGCAGTGTCTGGCAAAAACATTTCGTAGTCGGCAGGATTCGAACCTGCGCGGGGAGACCCCAACAGATTTCTAGTCTGTCGCCTTAACCGCTCGGCCACGACTACTGCATGTTGGAATTTATACCTAGTTGATCTACTCCTATAAGACAGTGCAGTATTTGAAAAAAAAATATTCGTAGTCGGCAGGATTCGAACGTGCGCGGGGAGACCCCAACAGATTTATAGTCTGTCGCCTTAACCGCTCGGCCACGACTACTGTATGTTGTAATTTGTACCTTGTTGATCTACTCATATAAGACATTGCAGTGTCTGACAAAAAACGTTTCGTAGTCGGCAGGATTCGAACCTGCGCGGGGAGACCCCAACAGATTTCTAGTCTGTCGCCTTAACCGCTCTGCCACGACTACTGTATGTTGTAAATTATACCTAGTTGATCTACTTCTATAGGACAGTGCAGTATTTGACAAACAAATATTCGCAGTCGGCAGGATTCGAACGTGCGCGGGGAGACCCCAACAGATTTCTAGTCTGTCGCCTTAACCGCTCGGCCACGACTACTGTATGTTGTAATTTATACCTAGTTGATCTACTCCTATAGGACAGTGCAGTATTTGACTAAAAACGTTTCGTAGTCGGCAGGATTCACACCTGCGCGTGGAGATCCCAACAGATTTCTAGTCTGTCGCCTTAACCGCTCGGCCACGACTACTGTATGTTGTAATTTGTACCTAGTTGATCTACTCATATAAGACAGTGCAGTATTTGACAAAAACAATTCGTAGTCGGCAGGATTCGAACCGGCGCGGGGAGACCCCAACAGATTTCTAGTCTGTCGCCTTAACCGCTCGGCCACGACTACCGCATTTTTCAATATAAACTTAGTTGATCTACTCCTTCCAGACAGTGGTGTATTTGACAAAAACGTTTCGTAGTCGGCAGGATTCGAACCTGCGCGGGGAGACCCCAACAGATTTCTAGTCTGTCGCCTTAACCGCTCGGCCACGACTACTGTATGTTGTAATTTGTACCTAGTTGATCTACTCATATAAGACAGTGCAGTATTTGACAAAAACAATTCGTAGTCGGCAGGATTCGAACCGGCGCGGGGAGACCCCAACAGATTTCTAGTCTGTCGCCTTAACCGCTCGGCCACGACTACCGCATTTTTCAATATAAACTTAGTTGATCTACTCCTTCCAGACAGTGGTGTATTTGACAAAAACGTTTCGTAGTCGGCAGGATTCGAACCTGCGCGGGGAGACCCCAACAGATTTCTAGTCTGTCGCCTTAACCGCTCGGCCACGACTACTGTATGTTGTAATTTATACCTAGTTGATCTACTCCTATAGGACAGTGCAGTATTTGACAAAAAACGTTTCGTAGTCGGCAGGATTCGAACCTGCGCGGGGAGACCCCAACAGATTTCTAGTCTGTCGCCTTAACCGCTCGGCCACGACTACTGTATGTTGTAATTTGTACCTAGTTGATCTACTCATATACGACAGTGCAGTATCTGACAAAAACATTTCGTAGTCGGCAGGATTCGAACCTGCACGGGGAGACCCCGACAAATTTCTAGTCTGTCGCCTTAACCGCTCGGTCACGACTACTGCATGTTGTAATTTATACCTAGTTGATCTACTCCTATAGGACAGTGCAGTATTTGACAAAAAACGTTTCGTAGTCGGCAGGATTCGAACCTGCGCGGGGAGACCCCAACAGATATCTAGTTTGTCGCATTAACCGCTCGGCCACGACTACTGTATGTTGTAATTTATACCTAGTTGATCTACTCCTATAGGACAGTGCAGTATTTGACAAAAACGTTTCGTAGTCGGCAGGATTCGAACCTGCGCGGGGAGACCCCAACAGATTTCTAGTCTGTCGCCTTAACCGCTCTGCCACGACTACTGTATGTTGTAATTTGTACCTTCTTGATCTACTCATATAAGACAGTGCAGTACCTGACAACAACATTTCGTAGTCGGCAGGATTCGAACCTGCGCGGGGGACCCCAACAGATTTCTAGTCTGTCGCCTTAACCGCTCTGCCACGACTACTGCATGTTGTAAATTATACCTAGATGATCTACTCCTATAAGACAGTGCAGTATTTGACAAACAATATTCGTAGTCGGCAGGATTCGAACGTGCGCGGGGAGACCCCAACAGATTTCTAGTCTGTCGCCTTAACCGCTCGGCCACGACTACTGTATGTTGTAATTTGTACCTTGTTGATCTACTCATATAAGACATTGCAGTGTCTGGCAAAAACATTTCGTAGTCGGCAGGATTCGAACCTGCGCGGGGAGACCCCAACAGATTTCTAGTCTGTCGCCTTAACCGCTCGGCCACGACTACTGTATGTTGTAATTTGTACCTTGTTGATCTACTCATATAAGACAGTGCAGTATCTGACAAAAACATTTCGTAGTCGGCAGGATTCGAACCTGCGCGGGGAGACCCCAAAAGATTTCAACTCTGTCGCCTTAACCGCTCTGCCACGACTACTGTATGCTGTAAATTATACCTAGTTGATCTACTTCTATAGGACAGTGCAGTATTTGACAAAAAACGTTTCGTAGTCGGCAGGATTCGAACCTGCGCGGGGAGACCCCAACAGATTTCTAGTCTGTCGCCTTAACCGCTCGGCCACGACTACTGTATGTTGTAATTTATACCTAGTTGATCTACTCCTATAGGACAGTGCAGTATTTGACAAAAACATTTCGTAGTCGGCAGGATTCGAACGTGCGCGGGGAGACCCCAACAGATTTCTAGTCTGTCGCCTTAACCGCTCTGCCACGGCTACTGCATGTTGTAAATTATACCTAGATGATCTACTCCTATAAGACAGTGCAGTATTTGACAAACAATATTCGTAGTCGGCAGGATTCGAACGTGTGCGGGGAGACCCCAACAGATTTCTAGTCTGTCGCCTTAACCGCTCGGCCACGACTACTGTATGTTGTAATTTGTACCTTGTTGATCTACTCATATAAGACATTGCAGTGTCTGGCAAAAACATTTCGTAGTCGGCAGGATTCGAACCTGCGCGGGGAGACCCCAACAGATTTCTAGTCTGTCGCCTTAACCGCTCGGCCACGACTACTGCATGTTGGAATTTATACCTAGTTGATCTACTCCTATAAGACAGTGCAGTATTTGAAAAAAAATATTCGTAGTCGGCAGGATTCGAACGTGCGCGGGGAGACCCCAACAGATTTCTAGTCTGTCGCCTTAACCGCTCGGCCACGACTACTGTATGTTGTAATTTGTACCTTGTTGATCTACTCATATAAGACATTGCAGTGTCTGACAAAAAACGTTTCGTAGTCGGCAGGATTCGAACCTGCGCGGGGAGACCCCAACAGATTTCTAGTCTGTCGCCTTAACCGCTCGGCCACGACTACTGTATGTTGTAATTTGTACCTAGTTGATCTACTCCTATAAGACAGTGCAGTATTTGACAACAAATATTCGTAGTCGGCAGGATTCGAACGTGCGCGGGGAGACCCCAACAGATTTCTAGTCTGTCGCCTTAACCGCTCGGCCACGACTACTGTATGTTGTAATTTGTACCTATAGTTGATCTACTCATATAAGACAGTGCAGTATCTGACAAAAACATTTCGTAGTCGGCAGGATTCGAACCTGCGCGGGGAGACCCCAACAGATTTCAACTCTGTCGCCTTAACCGCTCTGCCACGACTACTGTATGTTGTAAATTATACCTAGATGATCTACTCCTATAAGACAGTGCAGTATTTGACAAACAATATTCGTAGTCGGCAGGATTCGAACGTGCGCGGGGAGACCCCAACAGATTTCTAGTCTGTCGCCTTAACCGCTCGGCCACGACTACTGTATGTTGTAATTTGTACCTTGTTGATCTACTCATATAAGACATTGCAGTGTCTGGCAAAAACATTTCGTAGTCGGCAGGATTCGAACCTGCGCGGGGAGACCCCAACAGAGTTCTAGTCTGTCGCCTTAACCGCTCGGCCACAACTACTGCATGTTGGAATTTATACCTAGTTGATCTACTCATATAAGACCGTGCAGTATTTGACAAAAAATATTCGTAGTCGGCAGGATTCGAACGTGCGCGGGGAGACCCCAACAGATTTCTAGTCTGTCGCCTTAACCGCTCGGCCACGACTACTGTATGTTGTAATTTGTACCTTGTTGATCTACTCATATAAGACATTGCAGTGTCTGGCAAAAACATGTCGTAGTCGGCAGGATTCGAACCTGCGCGGGGAGACCCCGACAGATTTCTAGTCTGTCGCCTTAACCGCTCGGCCACGACTACTGTATGTTGTAATTTGTACCTAGTTGATCTACTCATATAAGACAGTGCAGTATCTGACAAAAACATTTCGTAGTCGGGGGATTCGAACCTGCGCGGGGAGACCCCAACAGATTTCAACTCTGTCGCCTTAACCGCTCTGCCACGACTACTGTATGTTGTAAATTATACCTAGTTGATCTACTTCTATAGGACAGTGCAGTATTTGACAAAAAACGTTTCGTAGTCGGCAGGATTTGAATCTGCGCGGGGAGACCCCAACAGATTTCTAGTCTGTCGCCTTAACCGCTCGGCCACGACTACTGTATGTTGTAATTTGTACCTAGTTGATCTACTCCTATAAGACTGTGCAGTATTTGACAAACAATATTCGTAGTCGGCAGGATTCGAACGTGCGCGGGGAGACCCCAACAGATTTCTAGTCTGTCGCCTTAACCGCTCGGCCACGACTACTGTATGTTGTAATTTATACCTAGTTGATCTACTCCTATAGGACAGTGCAGTATTTGACTAAAAACGTTTCGTAGTCGGCAGGATTCAAACCTGCGCGTGGAGATCCCAACAGATTTCAACTCTGTCGCCTTAACCGCTCTGCCACGACTACTGTATGTTGTAAATTATACCTAGTTGATCTACTCATTTAAGACAGTGCAGTATATGACAAAAACATTTCGTAGTCGGCAGGATTCGAACCTGCGCGGGAAGACCCCAACAGATTTCTAGTCTGTCGCCTTAACCGCTCGGCCACGACTACTGTATGTTGTAATTTGTACCTTGTTGATCTACTCATATAAGACATTGCAGTGTCTGGCAAAAACATTTCGTAGTCGGCAGGATTCGAACCTGCGCGGGGAGACCCCAACGGATTTCTAGTCTGTCGCCTTAACCGCTCGGCCACGACTACTGTATGTTGTAATTTGTACCTAGTTGATCTACTTCTATAGGACAGTGCAGTATTTGACAAAAAACGTTTCGTAGTCGGCAGGATTCGAACCTGCGCGGAGACCCCCAACAGATTTCTAGTCTGTCGCCTTAACCGCTCGGCCACGAATACTGTATGTTGTAATTTGTACCTAGTTGATCTACTCCTATAAGACAGTGCAGTATTTGACAAAAAATATTCGTAGTCGGCAGGATTCGAACGTGCGCGGGGAGACCCCAACAGATTTCTAGTCTGTCGCCTTAACCGCTCGGCCACGACTACTTTATGTTGTAATTGTACCTTGTTGATCTACTCATATAAGACATTGCAGTGTCTGGCAAAAACATTTCGTAGTCGGCAGGATTCGAACCTGCGCGGGGAGACCCCAACAGATTTCTAGTCTGTCGCCTTAACCGCTCGGCCACGACTACTGTATGTTGTAATTTGTACCTATTTGATCTACTCATATAAGACAGTGCAGTATCTGACAAAAACATTTCGTAGTCGGCAGGATTCGAACCTACGCGGGGAGACCCCAACAGATTTCAACTCTGTCGCCTTAACCGCTCTGCCACGACTACTGTATGTTGTAAATGATACCTAGTTGATCTACTTCTATAGGACAGTGCAGTATTTGACAAAAAACGTTTCGTAGTCGGCAGGATTCGAACCTGCGCGGGGAGACCCCAACAGATTTCTAGTCTGTCGCCTTAACCGCTCGGCCACGACTACTGTATGTTGTAATTTATACCTAGTTGATCTACTCCTATAGGACAGTGCAGTATTTGACTAAAAACGTTTCGTAGTCGGCAGGATTCTAACCTGCGCGTGGAGATCCCAACAGATTTCTAGTCTGTCGCCTTAACCGCTCGGCCACGACTACTGTATGTTGTAATTTGTACCTAGTTGATCTACTCATATAAGACAGTGCAGTATTTGACAAAAACAATTCGTAGTCGGCAGGATTCGAACCTGCGCGGGGACACCCCAACAGATTTCTAGTCTGTCGCCTTAACCGCTCGGCCACGACTACTGTATGTTGTAATTGATACCTTGTTGATCTACTGCTATAGGACAGTGCAGTATTTGACAAAAAACGTTTGGTAGTCGGCAGGATTCGAACCTGCGCGGGGAGACCCCAACAGATTTCTAGTCTGTCGCCTTAACCGCTCGGCCACGACTACTGTATGTTGTAATTTGTACCTAGTTGATCTACTCATATAAGACAGTGCAGTATCTGACAAAAACATTTCGTAGTCGGCAGGATTCGAACCTGCGCGGGGAGACCCCAACAGATATTTAGTCTGTCGCATTAACCGCTCGGCCACGACTACTGTATGTTGTAATTTATACCTAGTTGATCTACTCCTTTAGGACAGTGCAGTATTTGACAAAAACGTTTCGTAGTCGGCAGGATTCGAACCTGCGCGGGGAGACCCCAACAGATTTCTAGTCTGTCGCCTTAACCGCTCTGCCACGACTACTGTATGTTGTAATTTGTACCTTGTTGATCTACTCATATAAGACATTGCAGTGTCTGGCAAAAACATGTCGTAGTCGGCAGGATTCGAACCTGCGCGGGGAGACCCCAACAGATTTCTAGTCTGTCGCCTTAACCGCTCGGCCACGACTACTGTATGTTGTAATTTGTACCTAGTTGATCTACTCATATAAGACAGTGCAGTATCTGACAAAAACATTTCGTAGTCGGGGGATTCGAACCTGCGCGGGGAGACTCCAACAGATTTCAACTCTGTCGCCTTAACCGCTCTGCCACGACTACTGTATGTTGTAAATTATACCTAGTTGATCTACTTCTGTAGGAAAGTGCAGTATTTGACAAAAAAACGTTTCGTAGTCGGCAGGATTTGAATCTGCGCGGGGAGACCCCAACAGATTTCTAGTCTGTCGCCTTAACCGCTCGGCCACGACTACTGTATGTTGTAATTTGTACCTAGTTGATCTACTCCTATAAGACTGTGCAGTATTTGACAAACAATATTCGTAGTCGGCAGGATTCGAACGTGCGCAGGGAGACCCCAACAGATTTCTAGTCTGTCGCCTTAACCGCTCTGCCACGAGTACTGTATGTTGTAAATTATACCTAGTTGATCTACTTCTATAGGACAGTGCAGTATTTGACAAAAAACGTTTCGTAGTCGGCAGGATTCGAACCTGCGCGGAGACCCCCAACAGATTTCTAGTCTGTCGCCTTAACCGCTCGGCCACGAATACTGTATGTTGCAATTTGTACCTAGTTGATCTACTCCTATAAGACAGTGCAGTATTTGACAAAAAATATTCGTAGTCGGCAGGATTCGAAAGTGCGCGGGGAGACCCCAACAGATTTCTAGTCTGTCGCCTTAACCGCTCGGCCACGACTACTTTATGTTGTAATTTGTACCTTGTTGATCTACTCATATAAGACATTGCAGTGTCTGGCAAAAACATTTCGTAGTCGGCAGGATTCGAACCTGCGCGGGGAGACCCCAACAGATTTCTAGTCTGTCGCCTTAACCGCTCGGCCACGACTACTGTATGTTGTAATTTGTACCTAGTTGATCTACTCATATAAGACAGTGCAGTATCTGACAAAAACATTTCGTAGTCGGCAGGATTCGAACCTACGCGGGGAGACCCCAACAGATTTCAACTCTGTCGCCTTAACCGCTCTGCCACGACTACTGTATGTTGTAAATTATACCTAGTTGATCTACTTCTATAGGACAGTGCAGTATTTGACAAAAAACGTTTCGTAGTCGGCAGGATTCGAACCTGCGCGGGGAGACCCCAACAGATTTCTAGTCTGTCGCCTTAACCGCTCGGCCACGACTACTGTATGTTGTAATTTATACCTAGTTGATCTACTCCTATAGGACAGTGCAGTATTTGACTAAAAACGTTTCGTAGTCGGCAGGATTCTAACCTGCGCGTGGAGATCCCAACAGATTTCTAGTCTGTCGCCTTAACCGCTCGGCCACGACTACTGTATGTTGTAATTTGTACCTAGTTGATCTACTCATATAAGACAGTGCAGTATTTGACAAAAACAATTCGTAGTCGGCAGGATTCGAACCTGCGCGGGGAGACCCCAACAGATTTCTAGTCTGTCGCCTTAACCGCTCGGCCACGACTACCGCATTTTTCAATATAAACTTAGTTGATCTACTCCTTCCAGACAGTGGTGTATTTGACAAAAACGTTTCGTAGTCGGCAGGATTCGAACCTGCGCGGGGAGACCCCAACAGATTTCTAGTCTGTCGCCTTAACCGCTCGGCCACGACTACTGTATGTTGTAATTGATACCTTGTTGATCTACTGCTATAGGACAGTGCAGTATTTGACAAAAAACGTTTGGTAGTCGGCAGGATTCGAACCTGCGCGGGGAGACCCCAACAGATTTCTAGTCTGTCGCCTTAACCGCTCGGCCACGACTACTGTATGTTGTAATTTGTACCTAGTTGATCTACTCATATAAGACAGTGCAGTATTTGACAAAAACAATTCGTAGTCGGCAGGATTCGAACCTGCGCGGGGAGACCCCAACAGATTTCTAGTCTGTCGCCTTAACCGCTCGGCCACGACTACTGTATGTTGTAATTGATACCTTGTTGATCTACTGCTATAGGACAGTGCAGTATTTGACAAAAAACGTTTGGTAGTCGGCAGGATTCGAACCTGCGCGGGGAGACCCCAACAGATTTCTAGTCTGTCGCCTTAACCGCTCGGCCACGACTACTGTATGTTGTAATTTGTACCTAGTTGATCTACTCATATAAGACAGTGCAGTATCTGACAAAAACATTTCGTAGTCGGCAGGATTCGAACCTGCGCGGGGAGACCCCAACAGATATTTAGTCTGTCGCATTAACCGCTCGGCCACGACTACTGTATGTTGTAATTTATACCTAGTTGATCTACTCCTTTAGGACAGTGCAGTATTTGACAAAAACGTTTCGTAGTCGGCAGGATTCGAACCTGCGCGGGGAGACCCCAACAGATTTCTAGTCTGTCGCCTTAACCGCTCTGCCACGACTACTGTATGTTGTAATTTGTACCTTGTTGATCTACTCATATAAGACATTGCAGTGTCTGGCAAAAACATGTCGTAGTCGGCAGGATTCGAACCTGCGCGGGGAGACCCCAACAGATTTCTAGTCTGTCGCCTTAACCGCTCGGCCACGACTACTGTATGTTGTAATTTGTACCTAGTTGATCTACTCATATAAGACAGTGCAGTATCTGACAAAAACATTTCGTAGTCGGGGGATTCGAACCTGCGCGGGGAGACCCCAACAGATTTCAACTCTGTCGCCTTAACCGCTCTGCCACGACTACTGTATGTTGTAAATTATACCTAGTTGATCTACTTCTATAGGACAGTGCAGTATTTGACAAAAAAACGTTTCGTAGTCGGCAGGATTTGAATCTGCGCGGGGAGACCCCAACAGATTTCTAGTCTGTCGCCTTAACCGCTCGGCCACGACTACTGTATGTTGTAATTTGTACCTAGTTGATCTACTCCTATAAGACTGTGCAGTATTTGACAAACAATATTCGTAGTCGGCAGGATTCGAACGTGCGCAGGGAGACCCCAACAGATTTCTAGTCTGTCGCCTTAACCGCTCTGCCACGAGTACTGTATGTTGTAAATTATACCTAGTTGATCTACTTCTATAGGACAGTGCAGTATTTGACAAAAAACGTTTCGTAGTCGGCAGGATTCGAACCTGCGCGGAGACCCCCAACAGATTTCTAGTCTGTCGCCTTAACCGCTCGGCCACGAATACTGTATGTTGCAATTTGTACCGAGTTGATCTACTCCTATAAGACAGTGCAGTATTTGACAAAAAATATTCGTAGTCGGCAGGATTCGAAAGTGCGCGGGGAGACCCCAACAGATTTCTAGTCTGTCGCCTTAACCGCTCGGCCACGACTACTTTATGTTGTAATTTGTACCTTGTTGATCTACTCATATAAGACATTGCAGTGTCTGGCAAAAACATTTCGTAGTCGGCAGGATTCGAACCTGCGCGGGGAGACCCCAACAGATTTCTAGTCTGTCGCCTTAACCGCTCGGCCACGACTACTGTATGTTGTAATTTGTACCTAGTTGATCTACTCCTATAGGACAGTGCAGTATTTGACTAAAAACGTTTCGTAGTCGGCAGGATTCTAACCTGCGCGTGGAGATCCCAACAGATTTCTAGTCTGTCGCCTTAACCGCTCGGCCACGACTACTGTATGTTGTAATTTGTACCTAGTTGATCTACTCATATAAGACAGTGCAGTATTTGACAAAAACAATTCGTAGTCGGCAGGATTCGAACCTGCGCGGGGAGACCCCAACAGATTTCTAGTCTGTCGCCTTAACCGCTCGGCCACGACTACTGTATGTTGTAATTTATACCTTGTTGATCTACTGCTATAGGACAGTGCAGTATTTGACAAAAAACGTTTGGTAGTCGGCAGGATTCGAACCTGCGCGGGGAGACCCCAACAGATTTCTAGTCTGTCGCCTTAACCGCTCGGCCACGACTACTGTATGTTGTAATTTGTACCTAGTTGATCTACTCATATAAGACAGTGCAGTATCTGACAAAAACATTTCGTAGTCGGCAGGATTCGAACCTGCGCGGGGAGACCCCAACAGATTTCAACTCTGTCGCCTTAACCGCTCTGCCACGACTACTGTATGTTGTAAATTATACCTAGTTGATCTACTCATTTAAGACAGTGCAGTATATGACAAAAACATTTCGTAGTCGGCAGGATTCGAACATGCGCGGGGAGACCCCAACAGATATCTAGTCTGTCGCATTAACCGCTCGGCCACGACTACTGTATGTTGTAATTTATACCTAGTTGATCTACTCCTATAGGACAGTGCAGTATTTGACAAAAACGTTTCGTAGTCGGCAGGATTCGAACCTGCGCGGGGAGACCCCAACAGATTTCTAGTCTGTCGCCTTAACCGCTCTGCCACGACTACTGTATGTTGTAATTTGTACCTTGTTGATCTACTCCTATAGGACAGTGCAGTATTTGACAAAAACGTTTCGTAGTCGGCAGGATTCGAACCTGCGCGGGGAGACCCCAACAGATTTCTAGTCTGTCGCCTTAACCACTCTGCCACGACTACTGTATGTTGTAATTTGTACCTTGTTGATCTACTCATATAAGACAGTGCAGTACCTGACAAAAACATTTCGTAGTCGGCAGGATTCGAACGTGCGCGGGGAGACCCCAACAGATTTCTAGTCTGTCGCCTTAACCGCTCGGCCACGACTACTGTATGTTGTAATTTGTACCTTGTTGATCTACTCATATAAGACATTGCAGTGTCTGGCAAAAACATTTCGTAGTCGGCAGGATTCGAACCTGCGCGGGGAGACCCCAACAGATTTCTAGTCTGTCGCCTTAACCGCTCGGCCACGACTACTGTATGTTGTAATTTGTACCTAGTTGATCTACTCATATAAGACAGTGCAGTATCTGACAAAAACATTTCGTAGTCGGCACGATTCGAACCTGCGCGGGGAGACCCCAACAGATTTCAACTCTTTCGCCTTAACCGCTCTGCCACGACTACTGTATGTTGTAAATTATACCTAGTTGATCTACTTCTATAGGACAGTGCAGTATTTGACAAAAAACGTTTCGTAGTCGGCAGGATTCGAACCTGCGCGGGGAGACCCCAACAGATTTCTAGTCTGTCGCCTTAACCGCTCGGCCACGACTACTGTATGTTGTAATTTGTACCTTGTTGATCTACTCATATAAGACAGTGCAGTACCTGACAAAAACATTTCGTAGTCGGCAGGATTCGAACGTGCGCGGGGAGACCCCAACAGATTTCTAGTCTGTCGCCTTAACCGCTCGACCACGACTACTGTATGTTGTAATTTGTACCTTGTTGATCTACTCATATAAGACATTGCAGTGTCTGCCAAAAACATTTCGTAGTCGGCAGGATTCGAACCTGCGCGGGGAGACCCCAACAGATTTCTAGTCTGTCGCCTTAACCGCTCGGCCACGACTACTGTATGTTGTAATTTGTACCTAGTTGATCTACTCATATAAGACAGTGCAGTATCTGACAAAAACATTTCGTAGTCGGCACGATTCGAACCTGCGCGGGGAGACCCCAACAGATTTCAACTCTGTCGCCTTAACCGCTCTGCCACGACTACTGTATGTTGTAAATTATACCTAGTTGATCTACTTCTATAGGACAGTGCAGTATTTGACAAAAAACGTTTCGTAGTCGGCAGGATTCGAACCTGCGCGGGGAGACCCCAACATATTTCTAGTCTGTCGCCTTAACCGCTCGGCCACGACTACTGTATGTTGTAATTTGTACCTAGTTGATCTACTCATATAAGACAGTGCAGTATCTGACAAAAACATTTCGTAGTCGGCAGGATTCGAACCTGCGCGGGGAGACCCCAACAGATATTTAGTCTGTCGCATTAACCGCTCGGCCACGACTACTGTATGTTGTAATTTATACCTAGTTGATCTACTCCTTTAGGACAGTGCAGTATTTGACAAAAAACGTTTGGTAGTCGGCAGGATTCGAACCTGCGCGGGGAGACCCCAACAGATTTCTAGTCTGTCGCCTTAACCGCTCGGCCACGACTACTGTATGTTGTAATTTGTACCTAGTTGATCTACTCATATAAGACAGTGCAGTATCTGACAAAAACATTTCGTAGTCGGCAGGATTCGAACCTGCGCGGGGAGACCCCAACAGATTTCAACTCTGTCGCCTTAACCGCTCTGCCACGACTACTGTATGTTGTAAATTATACCTAGTTGATCTACTCATTTAAGACAGTGCAGTATATGACAAAAACATTTCGTAGTCGGCAGGATTCGAACATGCGCGGGGAGACCCCAACAGATATCTAGTCTGTCGCATTAACCGCTCGGCCACGACTACTGTATGTTGTAATTTATACCTAGTTGATCTACTCCTATAGGACAGTGCAGTATTTGACAAAAACGTTTCGTAGTCGGCAGGATTCGAACCTGCGCGGGGAGACCCCAACAGATTTCTAGTCTGTCGCCTTAACCGCTCTGCCACGACTACTGTATGTTGTAATTTGTACCTTGTTGATCTACTCCTATAGGACAGTGCAGTATTTGACAAAAACGTTTCGTAGTCGGCAGGATTCGAACCTGCGCGGGGAGACCCCAACAGATTTCTAGTCTGTCGCCTTAACCACTCTGCCACGACTACTGTATGTTGTAATTTGTACCTTGTTGATCTACTCATATAAGACAGTGCAGTACCTGACAAAAACATTTCGTAGTCGGCAGGATTCGAACGTGCGCGGGGAGACCCCAACAGATTTCTAGTCTGTCGCCTTAACCGCTCGGCCACGACTACTGTATGTTGTAATTTGTACCTTGTTGATCTACTCATATAAGACATTGCAGTGTCTGGCAAAAACATTTCGTAGTCGGCAGGATTCGAACCTGCGCGGGGAGACCCCAACAGATTTCTAGTCTGTCGCCTTAACCGCTCGGCCACGACTACTGTATGTTGTAATTTGTACCTAGTTGATCTACTCATATAAGACAGTGCAGTATCTGACAAAAACATTTCGTAGTCGGCACGATTCGAACCTGCGCGGGGAGACCCCAACAGATTTCAACTCTTTCGCCTTAACCGCTCTGCCACGACTACTGTATGTTGTAAATTATACCTAGTTGATCTACTTCTATAGGACAGTGCAGTATTTGACAAAAAACGTTTGGTAGTCGGCAGGATTCGAACCTGCGCGGGGAGACCCCAACAGATTTCTAGTCTGTCGCCTTAACCGCTCGGCCACGACTACTGTATGTTGTAATTTGTACCTTGTTGATCTACTCATATAAGACAGTGCAGTACCTGACAAAAACATTTCGTAGTCGGCAGGATTCGAACGTGCGCGGGGAGACCCCAACAGATTTCTAGTCTGTCGCCTTAACCGCTCGACCACGACTACTGTATGTTGTAATTTGTACCTTGTTGATCTACTCATATAAGACATTGCAGTGTCTGCCAAAAACATTTCGTAGTCGGCAGGATTCGAACCTGCGCGGGGAGACCCCAACAGATTTCTAGTCTGTCGCCTTAACCGCTCGGCCACGACTACTGTATGTTGTAATTTGTACCTAGTTGATCTACTCATATAAGACAGTGCAGTATCTGACAAAAACATTTCGTAGTCGGCACGATTCGAACCTGCGCGGGGAGACCCCAACAGATTTCAACTCTGTCGCCTTAACCGCTCTGCCACGACTACTGTATGTTGTAAATTATACCTAGTTGATCTACTTCTATAGGACAGTGCAGTATTTGACAAAAAACGTTTCGTAGTCGGCAGGATTCGAACCTGCACGGGGAGACCCCAACATATTTCTAGTCTGTCGCCTTAACCGCTCGGCCACGACTACTGTATGTTGTAATTTGTACCTAGTTGATCTACTCATATAAGACAGTGCAGTATCTGACAAAAACATTTCGTAGTCGGCAGGATTCGAACCTGCGCGGGGAGACCCCAACAGATATTTAGTCTGTCGCATTAACCGCTCGGCCACGACTACTGTATGTTGTAATTTATACCTAGTTGATCTACTCCTTTAGGACAGTGCAGTATTTGACAAAAACGTTTCGTAGTCGGCAGGATTCGAACCTGCGCGGGGAGACCCCAACAGATTTCTAGTCTGTCGCCTTAACCGCTCTGCCACGACTACTGTATGTTGTAATTTGTACCTTGTTGATCTACTCATATAAGACATTGCAGTGTCTGGCAAAAACATGTCGTAGTCGGCAGGATTCGAACCTGCGCGGGGAGACCCCAACAGATTTCAACTCTGTCGCCTTAACCGCTCTGCCACGACTACTGTATGTTGTAAATTATACCTAGTTGATCTACTTCTATAGGACAGTGCAGTATTTGACAAAAAAACGTTTCGTAGTCGGCAGGATTTGAATCTGCGCGGGGAGACCCCAACAGATTTCTAGTCTGTCGCCTTAACCGCTCGGCCACGACTACTGTATGTTGTAATTTGTACCTAGTTGATCTACTCCTATAAGACTGTGCAGTATTTGACAAACAATATTCGTAGTCGGCAGGATTCGAACGTGCGCAGGGAGACCCCAACAGATTTCTAGTCTGTCGCCTTAACCGCTCGGCCACGACTACTGTATGTTGTAATTTATACCTAGTTGATCTACTCCTATAGGACAGTGCAGTATTTGACTAAAAACGTTTCGTAGTCGGCAGGATTCAAACCTGCGCGTGGAGATCCCAACAGATTTCAACTCTGTCGCCTTAACCGCTCTGCCACGACTACTGTATGTTGTAAATTATACCTAGTTGATCTACTTATTTAAGACAGTGCAGTATATGACAAAAACATTTCGTAGTCGGCAGGATTCGAACCTGCGCGGGAAGACCCCAACAGATTTCTAGTCTGTCGCCTTAACCGCTCGGCCACGACTACTGTATGTTGTAATTTGTACCTTGTTGATCTACTCATATAAGACATTGCAGTGTCTGGCAAAAACATTTCGTAGTCGGCAGGATTCGAACCTGCGCGGGGAGACCCCAACGGATTTCTAGTCTGTCGCCTTAACCGCTCGGCCACGACTACTGTATGTTGTAATTTGTACCTAGTTGATCTACTCATATAAGACAGTGCAGTATCTGACAAAAACATTTCGTAGTCGGCAGGATTCGAACCTGCGCGGGGAGACCCCAACAGATTTCATCTGAGTGACCACAATACAGTTATTTGGAATCCATTAAATGCATCAAAGAAACATTTTCTTCATCGTAGAATTGTTCGGCCAATCAGAGACTCCGACATAAGACACTTTGGTCAATGGATAACTCAATGTGATTGGAACGATGTTAAATCAGCGCCTTCAGCATGTGCTAAAACAGATGTTTTTTATAAGACATTTATGGGTGCTGTTGATAAATTCTTCCCAACCAAGACTGTCTCAACCCATCCCACGGATAAACCTTGGATAACTGCAGAACTCAAATCACTAATTGTCAAGCGTCAGAAAGCTTTCAATACTGGTAAGCTTTTCTTGTGGAGATTACTCCGTAACAAGGTATTCAGGCTCATAAAAAGAGCTAAACTTGCTTTTTATAGTTGCAATGTGGCAAGACTGAGATCAACAAACCCAAGGCAATGGCATCATCAGATACATAAAATGACTGGGCTGAATCATCAAAAGAAACTCCTCCTTCCTGGTGCTTCCTCATCGGACATAGCAAATGAAATTAACCAAAACTTCATCGCCGTAGCGAAAGATATCCCTAAATTAGACCTTACTAATTTACCTGCTTATTTGCCTGCTGAATCCATAGTTCCTATTATTACCCCTCGGGACGTCTTTAATAAACTAAGAAAAATCAATGTTAACAAGAGTGGAGGACCTGACCACATTCCACCGCGTCTGGTGAAAGAATTTGCATTTGAATTGTCATTCCCATTGAGTGATATTTTTAATTGTTCTTTACAGGAGGGAATTGTACCTAATATCTGGAAAATGGCGTTTGTTGTCCCCATACCTAAGACTAACCCTCCTAGAATGGATAACTTACGTCCAATTGCACTAACGTGTATTTTTGCTAAAATATTTGAAGATTTTGTTACGGATTGGATAATGAAAGACATTGGCATTTTTATTGACAAACAACAATTTGGCTCACTTAAAGGTTCATCAACATCTCATTATCTAGTTAATCTTTTGAATACTACCTATAGTGCTACCGATAACTCAAACAATTCCGCAGTCCTAGTTGCTACGGATTTCAGTAAGGCTTTCGATAGAGTGGATCATCAGATTGTAATTCAAAAGTTCATTCAACTTGGTGTCAGATCCTCTATAGTGCCATGGATTGCCAGTTTTCTGTCATCCCGTTTACAGTCAGTTCGCTATAATGGTGTTTTATCTAATTGGGAAATTGTAGATGCAGGTGTCCCACAAGGCACCAAAATTGGACCTATTGCTTTTCTGGTTATGATTAATGATTTTGTCACCAACTCCCCTGAGATTTTGCATTACAAGTATGTTGACGATATGACTCTTTGTCAAACGTTTAAGAATCCTGATCAAACCATAATCATGCAAAATGAGTTAGATTGTCTTCATCAGTGGGCTACAGCTAATAATATGAAACTTAATCCATCCAAGTGTCAATCTATTAATATTTGTTTTAAGCGCTCTCCACCTGTAGCACCTACATTTACAATTAATGGTTCGTTAATTAATCAAACTGATTGTCTAAAACTTCTTGGTGTTCATGTGCAAAGTAACCTTAAATGGGACACCCAACTTGACCAGATGTGCAAATCATTTAATCGGAAGCTATTTTTCCTTCGTCAACTTAAGCGTTGTTGTACTCCTATTAAAGACTTGATAATGATATATACCATGTATATTAGGCCTACAATCGAATATGCTTGTCCAGTTTGGTTCTCAAGCCTCAGTAAATCCCAATTGGAATGTTTGGAGAAACTACAGCGTAAAGCCTTGCGCATTATTTTAACAAAGGACTTTTGCAGTACTAAGTCCTTCAGTGATATATATTCTCAATTTGGTATGTCACCGGTTTCTGTTAGACTTCAACAACTATTTGGTAAATTTGGCCAATCATTGATCACTTCAAACAAATATAGAGACTGGCTCCCACCCAAAAGAAACAATAACCTCAGAAATACAAACCAACTTTGCTCAATCAAGTGTAGAACCAACAGGTACAAAAACAGTCCAATCCCGTCCTTGACTACTCTTCTCAATACATGTACTGAGTTGTAGTTACACACCTGCATGTTTGTTTTTTTAATGGAGCTGGCCCCCTTGCCTTTTAGTATTTATGCAATTTATATGTTCATACTACATGTACATATTGTTTAATTACAATGAATCTTGTTTTTACCAACAATGTCTGGTGTGCTTGGACACAGGGTTCGGGGAGCCAAGAATCGTGTTCGGTGTAGCCGAGTGTTTTCTATAATGTGTAATTCATATTATTTAATTCATATTTTAATTACATACTTGTATATTGTTTTTATCAACTATATATTTTAATGAATTGTTGTAAAAGTTTATATTTTCGTGATTCTTTTATTTGAATGTAATTTTAAACATAATTCAGCTCTAGAGCTGTGACGTTTGAATTTTCAATAAACCAATAATAATAATAATTTCAACTCTGTCGCCTTAACCGCTCTGCCACGAGTACTGTATGTTGTAAATTATACCTAGTTGATCTACTTCTATAGGACAGTGCAGTATTTGACAAAAAACGTTTCGTAGTCGGCAGGATTCGAACCTGCGCGGAGACCCCCAACAGATTTCTAGTCTGTCGCCTTAACCGCTCGGCCACGAATACTGTATGTTGCAATTTGTACCTAGTTGATCTAC
Organism: Crossaster papposus; assembly: GCA_037893245.1. Classification (NCBI taxonomy): domain Eukaryota; kingdom Metazoa; phylum Echinodermata; class Asteroidea; order Velatida; family Solasteridae; genus Crossaster; species Crossaster papposus. The sequence continues at coordinate 276,684 of JBAIAA010001345.1, forward strand.
TCCTATAAGACAGTGCAGTATTTGACAAAAAATATTCGTAGTCGGCAGGATTCGAAAGTGCGCGGGGAAACCCCAACAGATTTCTAGTCTGTCGCCTTAACCGCTCGGCCACGACTACTTTATGTTGTAATTTGTACCTTGTTGATCTACTCATATAAGACATTGCAGTGTCTGGCAAAAACATTTCGTAGTCGGCAGGATTCGAACCTGCGCGGGGAGACCCCAACAGATTTCTAGTCTGTCGCCTTAACCGCTCGGCCACGACTACTGTATGTTGTAATTTGTACCTAGTTGATCTACTCATATAAGACAGTGCAGTATCTGACAAAAACATTTCGTAGTCGGCAGGATTCGAACCTACGCGGGGAGACCCCAACAGATTTCAACTCTGTCGCCTTAACCGCTCTGCCACGACTACTGTATGTTGTAAATTATACCTAGTTGATCTACTTCTATAGGACAGTGCAGTATTTGACAAAAAACGTTTCGTAGTCGGCAGGATTCGAACCTGCGCGGGGAGACCCCAACAGATTTCTAGTCTGTCGCCTTAACCGCTCGGCCACGACTACTGTATGTTGTAATTTATACCTAGTTGATCTACTCCTATAGGACAGTGCAGTATTTGACTAAAAACGTTTCGTAGTCGGCAGGATTCTAACCTGCGCGTGGAGATCCCAACAGATTTCTAGTCTGTCGCCTTAACCGCTCGACCACGACTACTGTATGTTGTAATTTGTACCTAGTTG